>CAJUYI010003120.1:0-25405 GCA_910591695.1 Galerucella pusilla | reverse complement strand
ATCTTTGTAAAACACCCTTATAATATATTAGAGTGCTATATTTTTGTGAAGCTCTCGGTGAGATCTTTTCGATTCTTGAAAAAAATATAGTACGTTCCATTCAAAAAAATGTAAGTTTGTGCTGCTACGTGGTTTTGGACTACCCCGTAAAATCGAAAGTATTTTCAAAATGTGCTCTCAGTAACTGTATCAGCTCACACAAAACTATAAAGTTCTATCTATCACCACAACGATGTAATCCTCCGATGTCAGAAGATTGCCCCACCCTGTATAAAATATGGAATTTCAATCAAAGTTAAGAAACCAGTTTTTTCATTAAGCCAATAATTTTTAACGAAACTCCCAAGATTAAATAATAAATCAAGCTGGACTGAATCAAAGACAAAAGTTTCAAATACCTTTCGGTTTTTATATCTATGCAAGGGTGAACGCGGAGGAGTTGATCTGTCGGATTGCGGGTGATTGTAGGGATAAGACGAAGTTGTTTGATATGATGAGTCGACTGATTGAGTAAGTGGGAAGCAAGGTCAGCGTTAGGCTACACAGGATTGAGCATGTGGAGATGGAGGTGCTGAGGAAGATGATCACGTGGGTAAGAGCAGATGGTACGAGGGTGGCAATTTATACAGATAAGGAAAAGGAGGTCAGGAATGAGGCGGTAATCCTGAAGGATATTGAGGAAGTCAATCAGGAGGGGATAGAAAAGATTAAGAAGGGTTTGAGGGAGATGGAAGGAAAGTGGGTGGATAGAGTTAGAGTCTCAAGGCACAGGGAGGTTGTTATAGAGGCAAAGAAAGGGGTTGAGGTCAGGGGAATTCTGAGGGATGTGGAAAGGGCGGTGAATAGACCCGTGGATTGAAGATGAAGTGGTGGGAAAGAAAATAAAGGAATTGATTGGGGGAGGGACAAGGGTGATGACAGTAGTGAGAGAGAGAAACGGGATGAAAATGGCGGTAGTGAGATTGGAATGGGAGAAAGCGGAAGCCTACTAGGAAAACGGGAGTTAAAGTTGGACTGGAATAGGGTAAATATTGTAGAAGGGGGAAAGGAGAGCAGATGCTTTGGATGTGAAGTGAAGGGCCATGCACCAGGTTTGAGGTAATGCCAAAAGAGTGGTGAATATAAGGAAATGCTGGCTATGTAAGAGCGTGGAGCACATGGCTAGATACTGTCGACAGGCCTTCCTTTGTAGGGTATGTGGGGAAAGAGGATACAAGCAAAGGGAGACAGAATGTAGTAGGGGAATGCCTCAGAGGGGACTAGTCTGGGCAAATAGGAGGAAGGAGAAAGCGGACCGCGAGAAGAAAAAATGTAGAGGATGGATGGAAAGTGTTACAGATGAATCTAGTGAAGAGCATGATTGAGAAAGAGAAGGCATGTGAGAGGTAGAAGTGAGTAGATGACGGAGAGTGTGTGAGGGTAGTGCCAGGGTAGTGCTTCCGAGGCGGGAGTAGCGGCGATATTGAGGTGGGTTTGGTTGTTAGGCATTCCTTGGTGATGAGTCCAACACTGTCAGGGTACTGGCTAGGACCCATTTGAACATGAGTTTCCCATCTCAGCCCGATAAAAAAGAATGTCTAATATGCTCGAAAGCCAGAAATTGTCTATTAACGTTAAGAAATTAAAATTCAAATCTTAGATTGACTGGTTATGTTGAGTTTGAAGTTTAATAAATAAACTTTTCCCAACTAATCAGCATTTTCATCTGGAACATTCTTAAATTCCTGATTTTCTGGTGATAACAAGAGAAAGGAAATTATGGAATACGGTCACGGAACATTTCAAAAACCGGGGAAACTACAGCGTACTAAAAGTTGTCATTTTCTTCGAGAGCGATACACCTCCAGGTAGTTAATTGCGAAAGTCACAGACGGTTTCATAATTTTCTCTGAAACTGAATGCAGGAATGAGAATAATAAAAGTTTCTTCAGGTGAGATCTCCGTTGAGGTTTTTTAATAATTATTTTTAGTAGAAAAACTTACAGCAGAACTTAGGAAAATATGGGGCAGATATTGAACTGGTAGAAAAACTTGAGTGTACATTTTGGTGTGAATATGGAGCGTTTAGCAGTGGCGGCTCCTCAACAATTCCGCAACAATTCATCAACAATTCATCCAGCGAATAGCACCAGAAATATTTTGTTGATTATTCTTCATTTTATTTCCCGTTTATCTAAAATTTTTCAATGCCACAATTAATTCCCCGTTCTCACTACTTATTTTAGAATCTGACAACAGTGCCTAAGGCTAGATTCCACAAACATCTCTCTCGAAACACATGCTGCTCTACACAGTTGCCGTTTTTTCTACCAGTTCAATTGCTAATACCGTAAAAAAGAGCGGAAATGGCAACACTCTCGCTAGGCCAGGGTCTGGGATAGCTTCTAGCAGTTGCGATGATATACGAACCAAAACGAACTACGGAATACAGAATACGAGCGTGGGTTAGTGCGTGCTTGTTTTGTTTTAGATGATTAGCGGGAATAATTAGGTTCTCCTTGATACTTTTAAATTAATATTTGAACAAACAGATGTTATTTATCAAATGTTACAACATAAATTCACTAATATAATTTATTCAAGAGAGCGTTTGAAGCATCTCATTGATAAAATTTCAAGTTTCCGTAATACAGAATTGCATTTTAATATTTTATTTGAAACTTCCTCAACTGATGATGCTCCTCCCGTGAAAAGGAGAAAAACATATGATTTGGTAAACAAGAAACTACATTATTTTCTTATGGAATTTTAGATATTATTGAAGGTTAAATTAACTGACTGAGTAGAGTATATTTTTATGTCCAGCCTCCTCTCTTGAAAAGTTCACGAGCCGCCACTGGTGTTCACACAGCGACAAAAGAGTCAAATTCATCCAGTAGAAATGTATTATCTTATAAAATTCCAGATCTGTAATTTTTAACCATTCAAAATGTGTTTTTTTGACAGATCTCCTTGGCAATATAGACTTGTTTCCAACAGTTATATATCATTATAGTATTTCTTTTGTTAAATTGCAGGAAAAAATATCAAATGTTGATTCTACTGTGGAAGAAGTTTTCTCTGCGAATTATTTTTTACATTAAAAGTGGTGAATATATTTTTTCCACTACTAGCTGTGAAGTTTATAACTATTGCTTTTTCCAGCCAACTGAGAAGGTCAATAATGGACAAATTCAAAGATTTTGATAATTCAGGGATAGTAGTTCAACAAAAACTTGTGCAACATAATTTTGTATACCCAGGAGATTGTCTTTAACATATTTGCTGCTTGAAATTACCTATCAAGATAGAATTATTTTAATAAAAATGTCATCAGATCAAAATTGACATAACGAGTACGTTCATAATATATATCGAAAGCTGACAGTGTACTTGTCATGCAGACAACGGAGTAAACGCTTCTCGTGGTGCGTTTGTGAATTATTTTCAATTTTCAACTCAAATTTGGCTAGTAGTGGAAAAAATTGTATATTTATCATGGTGTTGAAGACATTTCTAAACCTCGCTCGGTCAATAATAATAGTTTTCACCATCTTTGCTCTCTCATTAGTCTTTCTCTCGTTTACGAAGCAGCGATTCATATGCTTCAGCCGGGAATCGAACCCGGGCCGCCCGTATGGAAGGCGAGCATTCTACCACTGAACTACCGATGCTATATTAAAATTCTATGCAAAGCTGGTATTCGCAGTGCTGGTGATCTACTTGAACTTGTTCGGATAAATTTTCACTATTATTTCCATAATTTTTTTTGCGCGATTGATCTTTTTTGTTTATTTACAGCATCGGTTGTCAGGACGGTAGGTTGTGTTTACTGGTTTTTAAGTTTAACACGTCGGTAAGTTTTTTTTTTTTTTTATTATAGCGCATCGACCACGGGGGGTCATTAGCGATATTTGGTGTATACATATATGTGTAGCTTCTTACATTTGATATTTTACAAAAAATTTATAACATTTATTGATTTAAGAAATGTCTTCAGTCTACTTAAATTGCAGTTTGTCCCCAATATGTCGGATAATCCATTGTTGGAGAGTTGTGCCAGTTGCAGCTTTTGTGTTAGTTGAGGACATTCAACAAGTAGGTGCTTAATAGTTAGTTGGTTCAGGGTCTTTGTCAAATAGATAGCTGTGAGTTAGCCGGGTATGACCTAAACGTAGCCGTGTTAGTAGCACTTGATCGCGGTGATTTTTTGGTAGGATTGACCATGGTTTAGTAGACTTTTTCACCGCATTTAGTTTAGTTCCCGCTGTTTTCCATTTAGCTTCACAGACACTGTTTAGTTTAGATCGAATTATATATTTCATATCCGCACTCACTGAAAACCGCACTACTCGAGCATCTTCGTTGGTCGTGGCGTCTTTTGCTCTTTGATCAGCTTCCTCGTTGCCATCTATTCCTACGTGTGATGGTATCCACATAAAGATGATATCTTAACTGTTTTGTTGAGCTATTTTAAGTTCTTCTTTAATTTTCAAGACTAGGGGTGATTTGTGTATATTTTTTGTATGGATTTTATTGAGCTTAGGGAGTCTGTGAGAATAAGATGGTTTAGAGTGTTTGAAGATGGATGATAGTCTGTATAATCTTCCAGTATTGTTTTGAAGGTTGATCTAATACGAGAATTGGGAATCGAATATTTATCAAGGGAGTTAAGAGTGGTTATATATTTTGGTTTTGTAATTTGCCAGTAAGTGATTCACTTACCGTTATAGAACAATTTCACCAAAATGCAGAATATATTTTAAACTGATCGAGACATTTAGTTCATTTCGAAGAGGACGAAGTTTGAGCACGTCGCCGTAGGCGGAGTGCTCAATCCTCCAAGTGCGATATGGACAATCCACACGACCCACTTAAGAAAAAATCTAGAAAATAAAAATTTCTATAAACTGTAATATAACTTCAAATTGAAAATTTAACAATTAAATTTTATGTTTCCACTAATTTTTTTGTGGTAAACGTACAGTTCTTGAATGTCCAATTTGTATAATGTTACGGTTTCCCTTTTTAAATATACGATGCTGTTATAAGTAGATGTTGCCAGTCGGACTCCCTCATGAAGGGTACCGTACCATTATCTATAATAATGAATATTCTGCTAAATATTTCAAACGTCTACCTGTTGTCGTTATTAATATCAAGCAGAATAATTATTCAAAAATGAAATTAACAATAAAAAAAAACTTCTTCACGGGGAATCAAACTCGGGTCTACCGCGTGAGAATCTGGTTTGCTTATTACTCGACCACCGAGGAATATGCAAATTGTTTATCTTTAACGTCAGATGTATCACATAATTTTTGCTTAAAAGGAACTAAAGTTCCTACCGTGTGTCCGGCGACACGTTCTACCTTTTTTATCTCGTGTATTTTCCTCGCGTTTATAGTTACGTTGAATATGGAAAATTTATTTAAAAATGCTGATAAAATCTAGATTTAGATGAATAATTCTGTAATAAATATTTAATTTAAATATGATCTTACGTATGATATTACTCCCACTCGTTCAAAATCCAATGGAACAATAATCTAAAAATAAAAAATCTCATATTTGATATGACGATTAATATCATCCTAGCAAGAATAAAAATATATATCTCGTGAATAATTCATCAAAGCCATTCTAAAATCGAACAGGAAACCAAAGTGAAATTGTGATACGGCGCATTCCTTTCGGCTATATTAGGTGGAAGATTTATTTTCAGCTTCATAAAATGAATTTTCTTTCTTCTTAAACTTGATTTTCTTTTATTCTCCAGACGTAAAGAACATTAATCGGAATAAAAACTTACACTCACCATCGAGTACAAAAACAGAGAAAACAATTTGAAAAAAATAATATATATATTTGTCCTTTTTATGTTTATATATCTTTTGAGTTTCCTCCGTTAAACCGGTTTCCTATATTAAATCGGCTTTACCAATTTGTAAAACAGCGGCATAGTGTGAAAGCGCCTTTAGGTGGCTACTAATAACCGCCAGCAACCAGCGGCTGCTGAAACAAACCCAATGTGACCGGCGCTTTCCGTCAACAGATGGAATTTTCTTATAAATAATTCTTCATGTGAAATTATATGAATTGTGGTATTTGAAAAACGTGATGATGTTCCAATTTGACGATATATGACGCTATCTTCTTGGATCAGTTTATGTACAGCATCTACGTTTTCCTGGGTAATTGCAGTTGTTGGTATACCTGTTTTGGATCGTCGCTAAGATTAATCCGTCCATATAACTTAATTGATTATACTACTGGTTGAAATGCGTTCGAAATATTGGAAAACAATAATGAATAAATCAAATCATTAAATTCTATTATATAAATTTTCTCCTTTATTTCTCTCTCTTCGAGATGCGCATTTTGGAATGAAAAGAGACCTTATTGAATTGGGTTGACTTGATACTGAAGTCGTGAAAGTTCGAGTTAAATTTTAAGATACAAATAAAATGCTTTAAATTGTTTATTTCCATAGACTTATAAATACCAGAGACAAAATATTTCATTGATAAAATGCTTTTTAAGGCGATCTATTATTGTTTTAAAAAAAGCTATAAGTGCAAGAAAGAAAGCATAGTCCTTGTCGAGCGCGTGCTCAAAATGACAACAGTGTAATTGGGCTGTTGATTTTCATCACCAGTGGGGTACGGTTCAAAATCTACCATCAATAATTGAATATATTACGTTTTTTTATTGGATCATGATTGCAGGATGTAATAAGGCAAGGAAAGTGAGAAATGTTTTATTGTCATTCAAAATTTACAAAAACTGTATAGACAAATCGATAAACAAGTTAAAACGTGAAAAAATAACGAAATAAAAGAGTGATATGGGTATATAAATGAATACTGAATTGAAATACTTATATGTATTTATTTATCCAGTTTTAAAATAATACCTAGTATAAGGTACTCTAAACCATATTCCAACATTGGTAGTCACAGTACTTGTTTGGTGACTACTGGTGTTAAAAAAAATTGAATTCATTTTATTAGATATCAGGTTAATCATTCACATTTGGATTGAATAGTTCAAACTTCGCAACTTTTAAACGATATTAACAATATAAATATTCTTAATTTAATATAAATATGAACAAATGAAAAATATATAAAAAGCACACAAAATATGAAAATTTGATAACATGATGTACTAGTAGACTGTCCTGTCCGAATGTTAGACTGCCCGCTATTCGTTTGGGTGTCATATTTGATTTCAACAATAATACAAATACTATGTGGTTTTCACAATGAGTCTTACATTTTTCAGATAATGTATTTTGTATACTAATTTGGTAGTGGTTTATTTAATTAACACCAAGAGACACCAAAACCCTTCTTCTACACCTCTGATATTTACAAACACTTATACCACGCCACTGAAAAGATAACCTCACCTACCTATGAAAAGTTAAATTTGGGTTTAAATGTTCCACTTTCTAACAGACAACACAAGAATTCACCATGGTTGGCCAAACAAAGTGAAATTTCCACAATAAGTACTAAAAAAAGACCTTATAATAGTAAAGTAAGCACTAAAAGAGCTATATCACTTCGGCAACATAGCAAAACTACGCGTATACTATTAGTCATTCAAGAAAGTACTAAAACATATGGGGTGTTGCCAAAGCGCTGTTTTGTACTTATTGTTCGTTTTTAATTCAGGAATATTTGCAAAGTTTAGTGATTATTTCGTAATGTAAGGATCAATCAATTCAAAATTGAATGGTCTATGGAAGTTTTTATTCAATATATGCATTATAAAAGCAGTGTTCTCCAGTTCTTTAAATATACCTAAATTATTTCGAAATACTTTCTCGAAATTATGGAGATCTGTCAACGACGCAATCTGGAGGGAGAGAGATAAAATTGAAAGATAGAATGATGATTGATCGCCTCAAAATGTAAACAATGTGGTTTCCTTTATATTATAAGTCTATGTTTATTTCCCATAAACAACGTAATGGCTATGATAATAAAATCAATTGAATTGATCAACATGCTCTTCATCAGTTTTACATCCACTCCGACGGTTTTACAATTTTTTTGACACTTTTTTTGTCTCTTCGCCCATTCACACCAAAATTATTTATCTTGGGCATCTTTTCGATAACTGCAAATACTAACAGTAGCCCTAGGGAGCAGGATCTGGAGAGTAGTTGAACGAAAAAAAAGTGTTGAGGCTAACCGGAAATTTTGCCGATCTCACCAGTGTTCCAACCAGTGGTAGGGATCTTTATCGAGTCCAACATCCATGGACTAGGGACCTCGGTTTCCTTCGAAAGACGACACATCTATATTATATCTCGTGCTCTTTGGTATTATAATGCCTGCAAGCTGCGATATGATACTTCGCTGCTAGCTGTACTGGTCAGGTTCAAACAAAGCAGATGAACATATAATTGTTTTTGTCTTGCACCACGCTTGAACTTGAACATTAACCTTCTTTATTTATATCTGAATAATAATGAAATGCTCGAA
Organism: Galerucella pusilla; assembly: GCA_910591695.1. NCBI lineage: Eukaryota > Metazoa > Arthropoda > Insecta > Coleoptera > Chrysomelidae > Galerucella > Galerucella pusilla. The sequence continues at coordinate 16,928 of CAJUYI010003120.1, read as the reverse complement.
CGTTTTGTTGAAATAAGATCAAGGGAATTTAATTATTATTTCAAATATTTCTTAATATATTATTATATTAGGTCAAAAGGCATCACACATCCATCCAAGTATCAGTCGCGCTCGACACTGCTTAACTGTAATTATCATATCAGAAGCGTTCCACTACAGTGCTGGGTCGACGCCCCGAGAAAAGCTGTAATTCATGCAATTCAACCAACATTTTTTATCGAAATGGAGCTTTTTGCTGAACCGTGTTTGGTAAATAGATTGGTCAACGAATATAAAAAAGCACCGACCAAAGTAAATGTTCCATCCCTTATTTTTTTCCTTTCATGTTTAATATATCTGGTTGAAAAAGCATTACTGGAATTCACGTAACCAAGTAGTGTCAGGGGTGCAAAAATAAAGTAACCGCTCCATCCGTTATTGGACCTTTTTCTTTTTTGATATAAATGACATGAGATATTGTCTTTATACTAAGTGAAGTGGTTCTGTTCAATTCGTTTGTTATTTAGTGAATATGACATGTCATTTACTCACCTAACTAGATTTATCTCACCAAACTGTCTAAAATATTTTGTAACAATCACAAGATAACAGTTGTTTTTGACGTTAGTTGTTATGAACGCGATATTTTACTGTAAATAGAAAAGAAATGTTTTTCAATATCTTTATTACAGGGCGTTTCATAGGAAAAGAGAAATAATCGAAAACTTTTAGTACAAAATTTTGAATAGCAAAAGAGAGAAGTTGAGGAAGGCTTCTTAGTCAGTGGGAGACGTTTCTTCGTATTTATAAAGCAACTGGAAGCTTGATAAGTAGATTAAGAGCTACCTTTCCTTTATTGAGCGTTTTATCAATGCTTCTGGTGGTGAAGCTAGTAAAGGTATTGGTATGATTGAGGCGAATCGTCTTCAAAGAGAAACTGCTGATAACCAGCGAGCTGAAGCGTTTCAAAACGATCCAGAAAATTCGGCTTTAGGCTTAAAAATGCACCTTTAAAAAAGGCAATATTGCGAAGATTGCTGTATTTTATGTGGATTGATGTAATACTATAGGTTGCAAGAGAGTTGATGAACCAACCTGTTGTGAAAAAGAGCATACACATCCTGTTAAATAGCCAGGCTGCTCTTGAAGCACTGAACTCTAACAGGATAAAATCTAAGATGGTTTATAACTGTCTACAATCCTTTGAAATACTAGTCAAGGAAAACAGACTCATTTTGACCAGGGTGCCGGCGCATCGAGGAGTGGAGGGCAACGTGGATACCGACACTTTGGTAAAAAAGAGATTAGAGACTATTTATCGGACCTAAACCATTTTTTGGCATTGCGGAAAGCACTGCTAGATCAGCCATAGCTACCCGGGCGGAGAGGAAAACCTACACGTACTGAGCAGAAATACCGGGGATTTCTGACTTGAAGGCGTTCATATACTACCCTTGAAGTACAAAAAATGAGCAGATCCTGGCAGATCCTGGAGCAGATCCTGGCATTCTGTCGGGACTGCTAGCAGGACATTGTCGACTAAATTACCACCTAAAGAAGATGAGCCTGGTTCAGACCTCGCACTGTCGGTTCTGTAATTTGGAGGGCGGGCAGGGTAAGGTATAATATATTCGGTTACAGTACCTTAGAGCCGAACGACTTCAAAAAAGTATCAGCAAATACAACCATGGACTTCGTCAGAAGCACAGGTTTTTGCGGTGAATTGTGATCCCTGGGGGTGAGCTACAATAGACCTAACAAAGGTAGGAGGTGGGGAGAAGGCCCCACTCTCATAGAACCTAGCCTAGCCTACTACTATAGGTAATAATATACACATAAATTCAAAAGTTTTGCATCACCTTCTTCGGATGCGAAGGAATTTTTTTGCGCTAACAATTTTTTGTTGGCTTGTTTATCAATGTTTACCATTTCAATATGTTCCATATTTTTTGGAATATACCGATGTTTACAGTTTTTTTTGTAAGATAACATTTTCAGTGCGATCATTTTAACATTCAAGGCATTTGATTTTTAGGATTTTAAGTGCAAACATGAATCGTCAAGTCATAAGTGAGATTGACCGTGCAAGAATAGTGGCTTTAGTTGAAGAAGGTCATTCTCAAAGGTTCGTGGCAAACAGAGTTGGCGTTTGGCAAAGTGATGTGTCTCGTATATGGAACCGGTATCTCCAGACCAATTCTCTTCGTGATAGACCTAGAAGCGGTAGAAGGCGTGTTACTTATCAGCAGCAGAACCGCTATATCCACTTAACCATCCGAAGAAACCCGACCATGGCAATACCAGCACTCCAAAGAGATATGAGACATACGCTGGGAGTTCAATTATAGATTTCGACATTATACGAAGACGAATACTTGCGACAGATTTGATGTGTCGCCGACCAATAAGAGTGCCCAGACTACAACCTGAGCACAGAGTTCGCCGACTACAGTGGGCTCAAGAACACGCGGCCTTGCCTGAAGAATTTTGGAATTCGGTGTTTTTTTCCGACGAGACAAGGATTTGTTTGGTAAAAGATAGCCATCGAATACGTGTGTGGCGGGATCCAACGAGAGCTTGCCCATGCTCGCCCCGTGCCGCCCTTCAGAGAAGGAAGTGCTATGTTTTGGGCTGGTATCATGTTTAATGATCGCACATAATTAATTCATGTGGAGGGAACGATGACTGGTGATAGGTATCGCAGAGAGATTCTACATCCTCACATGAGACCTACACCCTCACTATGGCGCGCAGCTGTTGGCAATTCCTTCGTTTTTATGGACGATAACGCCCGACCTCATCGGACCAGAGCTGTGAATGATCATCTTGAAACTGAAGGGATCAATCGTTTGAACTGGCCTACCCTATCTCCTGACCTGAATCCCATAGAACATGCTTGGGCATGCTTGCCAGGGCAGTGCCAGCACGCAGAAATCCACCCAGGAGTGTACAATAGGTTGTTCATGCGGCCCAAGAAGAATAGCGAAATATTCCTCAACAGAATATCAATAATTTGGTAAACAGCATGGGCAGGCGACTTCAAGCTTGCATAAATTCTAGAGGTGAAATACTCTTTATTAAAAGTTCTCATGCAGGTTCTCACTTAACATTTTCTTCAAAAAGAATTAATTTGTATTTAATTTATTTAATTTCTAAGAATACTTTTTATGTTTAAAGCAACTTTATTATTCGATAATAAAAATTTTTGACAAATATACACGTTTTTTTTTATTGAAACTAATTATTTGATTAATCTCTGATCCATTTATAAAGAACACATTTTTTTCGGAGATTTAGGGTGATGCAAAACTTTTGAATCTATGTGTATTTACTGGACTTTAATTTTAAATGAAACAATTTTTTTATTGATCTTATTTTGCAAATGATTTTGTAGGAAATGTTGGTAACAAAACGATACTCCCAATATAATAATTAAATAATTATCAACCAATCCAGTCCAATAACAGTTAATAAACATCCACGAATTTTTTTTTTTTAAATAAATACGAACAATATTTTTATTTCCGCGAAAAAATATTCTAGTTAATATAAAAACAGTTTAAACCAATTCCTTTGAATTGTAAATCCTCCATCATTTATTCCAAAAATTGTTATCGAAAGGTTTATTGTTTATGATTGTTTTATTGTTCCATGTTCTGTTCTATAAAGCGTTTAAATTGTGTGAATAAAACGATTAGGCTCGTTATTGTCAACTAAATAAGTGATAATTGAATATTCTTTGATGCAAAATCACTTCTTCGATACATTTATCTATTCCTATTCTTCCACTTCACGTTTATCCCGTCAGGTCGAACCCTCGTGAACGACGACCACGGAGATCATGCATGACATTTGAATTTTGATGGAATAAAAGTGAATTGTACTCAATCTGTCAATCAAATATCAGTAGTAACTTTTAGGTTATTAATCAAATTTTAATTTTCAGGTCTTTTTAATTAGAAAATATTTGAAGCGTTTTGGAAATAGAAACAAATTTCATACATTTGAATTGAAAATCGCTAGATAAGAATGATTTTGTTTCCCCTTCAGTCACAAATAATTAAATATGGTCTTAAAAATTCAATTTAAATGAGGTCATTTCTCTCATTTTGTTTCCAACCTACCTATTTCCCTCAAATTTAATGAATACTATTGAACATGCTGTAACTTTTTGAAATATTTTGCTTCTAGATGAAAAAATTTGTTTGTCTGATGTTATTTAAGAAAATCTATGAAAATCATCCATTCCTACACCCTTCTGTATCTGTATCTGTAAAGTAGGGAGGGGGAGTGTAGGCTCACAGCACTTAAGCCACATGTGACTCATTGTATATCCTCCCGAGGAGTTGTCCTCCTAGGTCATAGTCCATCCTGTCCTTCCCAGGAAGGTGGACAGATCACTAGGAACATCTCCTTTATATCGGCAGGTTTAGGCCAAGACTCACCGAGCACAAACTCTTTTATTGACGATAATTTCGAACACTCGCATAAAACATGTCTGACAGTTTCATTTTCCTGTTCACTCATCCTGCATAGAGGTGTGTCCACTAGCCCCATAGTATGGAGGTATTTCCTTAGTTGACAGTGGCCAGTCAGAAGTCCTACTGTTAAACGTAGGTTTTTCCTGGTCGTCGCCAGTTTCTCAAAGTCGCCCATGGTGATCCTGGCAAGACTGCATCCTTTGATTCCATCCCATCTCTGAAGTGATTGAGCTTGGGTGTAACGTTTGGCAAGTTTCGCAATTGTCGAAGTCGTTAGGCCGTAGGTGTCACTGGGTCCTGAAATTTTTAGTCCAGCCACTTGTCTGGTTAAAGAATCGGCAATGCGATTACCTTTACTCCTGTCGTACCCTTTAACCCACCTCAGGATAATATTGCTATCTGCAGAGGCGTTCCTACCCTCATTTCCGTTCAAAATAATTATTATCAAATTATTTCACGCATATTATTCGTCCTTGTTCATTCTAAGGAACGAATCAATTATTTTGTAGTGACATTTGTGAGACTTTTCATTCCTCAAGGTTTGATATTTTTAAGCCTTCTCCTCTGGTTAGTAATGTGGAAGATATGAATGACATGAACGTTGGTGTGATCCTCATATCCCCACAGCTGAACGCATTTAGTTTTGAGAGTGAAGCAGTTCAGCCTAAGGTCAGTGTGACCAATAAAAAGCGTTTTTTCTGACAATAATGACAGTTAAGGTCGACCATTCAAAATAAAAGATTTTCGCATGTTTTTTTATCATTGCTAACATCTGAATTGCTTTATTAAAATAATGAATACACCCCCGAAGCGTATATCTTGAAATTTAAAATTACTTTTTAGCCAATAATTCTAGGGACTCTTGGCAAGTAACCATTTCATTTCTGTTATTCTGTCACTAGGTATGTCCAATGTCAGTTATGTTTATTTTTGTTGATATTCGTTTAATTTGGTATGTCCATTTTCGATTGGATTTTTGTATCATTTCTAGTTAGTTGTATCTCTATTCTTCTAGTTACTTTTTTCACTGACACCTGACATAACTAGTGACAGATAACAGAAATGAAATGGTGACATGCTTAGAGTTCCTAGAATTATTGGCCACCGATATGTTGAGTATTCAACTAACAAGTCATTTTAAATTTCAAGATTCACGCCTCGGGGTTGTATTCATCATTTTAATAAAGCAATATAGATGTACGCAATGAAAAAAAACATGCAAAAATCTTATGTTTTGAATGTTAGACCTTAACTGTCATTTTTGTCAGAAAAAATAACTTTTTGTTGGCAACACTGACCTTAGACTGAACTCCTCTATTTGTTAGTACCTTAGAACATAAAACAGACAGGAAGGAGCATTTACCAAATAAGTTTGCATCCAAATAGGAGGTTGCAAATGGCGAATAGTCGTTTCCGTTTTGACAGTGTCGTACTGTTTGTATAAGGTATGGGATATGTGGAATTTTAAAGTTGTAGCTTATTGAAATGTTTTAAATATAGCACAGCTGTCGTATGTCGTATACAAACAATATTGTCTAGGAGCAATGAAAATACGAATATAGAATAATACTTCTGATAATACTTTCGTTTAAACTTATTTTCACCAAAAAAACTACATAAACAAGGCATGTTCTTTTATTCACCGGTAGATCCACCAATCGACCAACTGAGTTTTTATATTCATTGGTGGATTGTAGATTGAAGAAATGACGCGTTCATTTATTACTGTTGCATCAACCAAAATTGCAAACCACTCCACCGTTGTATCGAGGTGGTGGATAACTTTGGTGATTCACAAAATGACAGCTTAACCTCAAAAAACTAACGATTTTTTGAAGCAGTCGAAGAAATGGACGAATTAATAGAAATCAAATTAAAATGTGGTAGCAAGGTATTGACGGCGCTATTAACAGCGTCAGAAATTGAAAAAATTTCAAGTGGAACTATCAGATAAACTGGTAATAACAACAATCATTTTAGAAATAGATTGTCAGTGGTCAGGTGGTCAGATGATTTAAATAACAGCTGCGTTTTTTTATGTGCCACTGATGACTCCAACATGTCGTTGCTGCGGAGACTAACCAACCAATGGTGAATAAATGATGTAAAAAAACATGCCTACAATCTATGTCAGTAAACGTCAACTTCACAAATGAGTCATAATTAGGGTGTTGCAAATGGCGACTTCCGTCGCGTTTTCTTATACAGCTAATAAGTGACAATACTCCTTCCTGTCTGTTTTATGTTCTAAGGTTCGTACAGGAGGTTTTCCTATCATTCCATCTAAAATATATATTGCACATCGTCCCAACTCATTTCAAATCCCAGACTTTCTACACTCTACTTCTCCGTTACACTATATAAAAAAAGAACAAGGACGCTAGATGCATTTTTCATCTCAAAATATTTTCCACCTGAATAATTCTGTTTTATTGAACAAAATTGATGATAAAATAAAGTAAATAAAAATCCAATATATCCAAAAGTAATTTTCAGTTACATCGATTCGTATCAATCGGTTTAAATTTCACAGATAATTTAAAAATGCAATCGACAAATTCGGAATTATTCAAATACAAAGTTAATCCAATCGGATTGAATCGTTTGTAATCAACATGGATTTTTCTTTCCACTGAATTAATTTTGTGAAAACCGTTAATATACTTACATTTCAGCTCATTCCTCATCTGATCCACCCCATCGGTGGTTATTTCCTTAAGTATATAAACAAGATTCAGATGGATTGATTATTTTGAACGTACTATAGTAAGTTGAAGTCACACTATGCGATTTATGGGATCTGCAACTTTCAGCTATAGATCAACTTGATGTGAGTAAAGCGCAGATCAAACTATACCAGTTGCCAGGTGCTGTTGATCAGTGACTATGTATAATACTAATGGCACTAGCTCCAGGCAGTTTATAAACAACTGATGGGAATCCCTTTGCATCTGACAAAGAGATCCAATGGACTGCAGATAAAAAACATATTGGAAGACAAAACGAGGATTGAGGCAAGCTCCTAAGCTCTTTTAAAGCAAAAACCTTGTTTGACATGGACAGGGAGAATATCAGATATATCTGTATCTGTAGAGTAGGGAGGGTGAGTGTGGGCTCACAGCACTTAGGTCACATGTGACCCATTGTACATCCTCCCGAGGAGTCGTCCATCCTGTCCTTCCCAGAAAGGTGGACAGGTCACTAGGAGACATCTCCTTTATACCGGCAGGTGTAGGCCAAGACTCACCGAACACACACTCTCTTATTGACGATAACTCCGGACACTCGCATGAGACATGTCTGACAGTTTTATCTTCCTGTTCACAAATCCTGCATAGAGGTGTTTCCACTAGCCCCATAGTATGTAGGTGTTTCCTTAGTTGATAGTGGCTCGTCGGAAATCCAACTGTTAAACGTAGGTTTTTCCTGGTCATCGCCAAATACGTTTACCAGGGTCATCCTGGCAAGACTGCATCCTTCGATTCCATGTCATATATGTACATCCCTCTATCTTGTGAGTAGGTTAACAGTGGTCGAAATTGGTTTTAGACTGCCAAAAAAGACTCTCCTCAATAGGAGAATTCAATAAAGTATTGATGGTCTGGATCCCTGGCCATTCTGGCATGGAAGGAAACGAGAAGGCAGACTTTCTTGCAAGGGAGGGTGCCACACGTGTTTTTATCCGACCAGAACCTACAGTTGGCATCGCAATAAGTTTTGCCAAACAAACACTAAATACCTGGACAGCAAGAAGAGCTTCAGACTTCTGTCATAATTTACCAGGATTGGTTCATTCCAAGGGTTTTATACATCCTTCGAAGTATGTCTCCAAACAAATGTTAGACCATAGCAGGCATGACCTACGTTGTCTAACAGGCCTTTCAACAGGCCACTGTCATCTGAATCATCATATGCTAAAACTTGGACTGTCGGAAGATCCGACTTGTCGTCTTTGTTTGGAAGATGATGAAACAGCAGAGCATATAATTTGTGCCTGCCCCGCCGCGACTCGAATCAGGTATCTGATGTTTGGCAGGGTCTCTCTCTCGCCCTCGGACCTGAAATATCACTCACCAAATAAAATAATCGGCTTTGTTAAGAAGCTGAATTTGTTTGGTGAAATCTGAATAGGTGTGAGCCACAATAGACTCTTGTGAGTCGCAGTGGAGTGCCTTATTGACCCACTCACCACAAACCTAACCTAACCTAACCTAACCTAACCTAACAGTGGTCGAATACTTTGAATGTCTTTTTTGCCGAGAAAAGGTTGAATCGACTAACACATTATTTGTTGCTGTATATGGCCGTTTAACGATTTAAACTAGGAGCTGCATGTGCAGATGTATAAATTCACAACATTGTCAAATCAAATCATCAATTCAATATTTGAAATTAAACACATGCCATCAACTAACAGTTCGACCTTAAATCTTACGATTTTTCCCAATCAATCTAAACGCGCATATATTTCCAGATATAAATGTTTTGATAAATCATCTAGGCCGTCATAAACAATCTACCATTTGACACTTGAAATACCACAAACAACCTTCAATCAGCGATCAACATCAAACGCACAATATACAATTTTTAGACGCGTCGGGTCGCTAGTTGACGTCAACATCGTTTCCCTGGATACCGCACCACGTCCTCTAGATAACGCTAAGGATTTGTTATAAAGGGTGTAACTACACTGTGGGCCGAATGAAGGAGTACATTTTTTAATTGGAAATATTTTTTTGGTTTCTCGGGCGATTTATTTAATTTTTGCAGGGCTAATAACCTAACATGTCCTCAACATGACTGTAAATTTGAAAGCAAAAATAATATACAGGGCTGGACTGGATCGTTGCAAATGAAAACTGCTTTAGCTAAAATTGTACTTATATGCTTTTTCGGTAGATAAACTATTCAGAACACTTCAGTGAAAAAGGAGAATTTCCTAAATGACCGGATACGCGGAATACCATTTTTTTATTAAATAACATTTTAACAAATAGCACATTTATGAAAACGAATAACCCTCGGACATTGATAAATGCTCAAACATTTTATGACAACTTTTTCAAGCTTGTTGCTTGTAGGAAACAGACCACCGCCCCTCAGCCTACGGCGTCGGGCTGTTTCCAAGCAACAAGCTTTCGATATCTGTCACAAAATTTTTTCGAACAATTATTAATGTCCTTGGGTTATTACTACTGAAAATTTTTTGACAGCTCCAATAACCAATAAAATTTCCTTATTTTTCAACATATGAACAATTTCACCCAATCATGTCAACATTACACTGATAACAGACCATGGGCTGTTTTCACGTTGCTATGGACACATACCTATTGATTTATTTCGATTTTGAAGTTTCTAATATTTAATACTTGGAAATGTCACGATTTGGTTGTCATACTATAATTAATGTTCTATCCGAATACCCTCGGACATTGATAAATGCTCAAAAATTTTATGACAACTTTCTTAAGCTTGTTGCTTGTAGGCAAGCTTTCGATATCTGTCATAAAATGTTTTCGAACAATTATCAATGTCCTTGGGCTATTACTAGCGAAAATTTTTTGACAATTCCAAAAACCAATCAAATTTCCTCATTTTATATTGTAATGTTTTTCTTATTTATTTGAACTGTTTTTAACGTGGGATGAAATTATATGCTCTCTATGGCTAATTACTATTGATTTATTAAAGAAGCACTTACACACTATAATAAACTTAATTTATATACATACTACTTAATGTCTATTAATTTATCTACACTCGGTATGATAATTGTCCTAATTTATCTTCAACACTATTTATATTCACTTTCTGTTCACTCATTGTATACTGAAACTGTTCACCGATTCACTGTATACTGAAAAACTGCTGACTCACTCGAAAACCCGCGTATATATAGTCCTTTGAATCTCTAGAACTTTCTTAAATTTACCGCCTTTTACGCTTTTCGAGAACAGTCTCGAACATTACCTGTTGAAGAACCTTTCTAGAAAGGTCGCATTCATAGCTTGTGACTGGACCGGCTTCTGAATGACTGAGTTCGTAACAATATCATATGAACCATCTCAGCCAATCATGTCAACATTACACTGATAACAGACCATAGGCAATTTTCACGTTGCTATGGATACATATTGATTTATTCCGATTTTGAAGTTCCGAATATTTAATATTTCGAAATGTCACGATTTAGTTGTACTACTGAAACAAAAAAATTTCTATCCGAATAACCCTCGAACATTGATGAATGCTCAAAAATTTTGTGACAACTTTCTCAAGCTTGTTGCTTGTAGGCAACAAGCAACAAGCTTTCGAAATCTGTCATAAGATTTTTTCGAACAATTATCAATGTCCTTGGGCTATCATTACTGATAACGAATGATCACGAAAATTTAGTTATAATATTTTTGGGGATTTTTGAGGAATTTTTAAATGCGATCTTATATTTTTCAATCATTTACTTTCAAGAGGATGAATTTAATAAAAAAATGGTAAAAACCGCATGTCAATATCTATTCTATTTTTTAAGGTAATATACGAGAAAAATAGGTAGGTATACATTAAAATAGAATTTTGACAAACTCAGTTGAATATATGCTAGAAGAAGCATTCTTCGAATAGGAATTAGTATACCAGCACATTAAAAGTGTAACGGTCTGTATTTGAAATACTCCAATATCAAGATTGATTTATGTGTCTTTTAAAACTTTCACAAAACATCTATAAACATACCATCTATTATAATATTCAAACAGACGCTCTCATAATTCAATATTGTTTACGTTATATGAAATAATATTTTCTTTAGATTAAAGTAGAATTTTCATCAAATATAAATCTTACTGCTTTTATTTGTGAGTATGATAAATTTAGAATTTTATCGCGAATAACCTTCATTTTCCATTTAATACGCCACGTCTACTCTTACCGTGTGTCACTGACTTTGAAATTGAACATCAATATAACCTAAATTCAATTCACTCGTAAGTGGATTATTCCCATTATTCTGGGTGAATAGGGTGACACCTATTAATGCATTTTTAAAGGTGTATAGTGCTGGATAACAAATATTTGGTTGTGGTGCTTGCAAACTTTTTATGTAGCAGTAAAGATCTAGGATTCTGAGAAAGCCCATTATTCGTTTTGCAAATCTGATCATGCTCAGTAGACCTGATCCAGGTGCTCATAACGTTGGCGGGCAATTGCCCAGAAATTATATGTTTCACTGTCCATTGTGCTTATCTTAGAGATACAAATTGTTAGTAGATTACTTAAAAATGGACAAATCCAATCCAATTCATCCGATAGGGAAAGATCTCTTTCGAAATTGCATCTCTAAAGGGGTGAAAAACGGAAGCAAAGTTTGGTATTATTTTCACACGTTTGAAAATTAATCCGATTTCATTCAAAAAACCTTTAACTCACTCAAGAGCTTGGTGACAAGCTGCCCTTAAAGCAATTCAGATCTCTAAAGTAACATCTCGGGTGGTGAGAGAATGCGGCGAAGAACTTAGAAAACTGGAGTACTGGAGTAGCTCCCAGGTTACAATGAAAAAGCTCATGAGCTCGCAAGAGCAGGATCGTCAACCCTGATGAACGGACCAGAACCAGCTGTGGGCATTCTCAGATGCTCAACTAGGTCATGGTTAAAAGGGTGGGTAAAATAAGAACACAATAAACACTGAAAGAATACGTCCAGGAAATCACATAGGAAGAAATTCATAAAAGAACCATCAGAAAAAGTAAGAAAGAACTGGTCTCAATGAGCAGGAACAAACTACACACCATAATGGGGCTACCTACGGCACACTTTCCCACAAGGGAGCACCTGGATAAAATAGGTCTGTATAACGGAGATCTTACATGCACAAGATGAAAAAGGACACCGACACAGCCCTGCATATCTTATGCAACTGTGGGACGGTGGACCACAGGAGGCAGAAACTGTATGGTAGACCCCAAATGACTCCAGAAGACTTCCACAACCAACCAACCAACCAAGAATCTGTATGAGCTAATAACGGATTGGCTGAATAGGTTGTAGTCAGAACACTAGGAGTATCCACAATAAGCCCAGGAGGCTGAGGTGGTACCGGCGAAGGGACGGTTAATTAAAAAAAGAACTTGGTGCAATCCAGTACTGATACATAATAACTGTAAAAACCAATCAAACATCCTCATAACTACTACGCGTACGAAGTCGCCGCAAAAGCCAGTTTTCATTATAAAGGGGAAAATGTATCCCAATAATGATAAAATCCGGACAGCATAAAAATCCTGGACGAACAAAACACTCACAACGCTGCCGCAATCAATGTCGCAGTGGTCGGATAAACGCGACGGCTTATGCACATCCTCAGACTAGAGATGGAACTAAGTGAATCACTTGTTGAGCTTGAACTTTAGAATTACTTTACTCTGAGAATTTGTTCATTCGGTATGTGTTAGGGTTACGTTTCTGTAACTTTTCGTTCGTTTTGAGCAAATTGTTTCAAAAGTTTCCTACTTTCATGTGGAGCGAATTGGATTATTTTTTTATTGGAATTTTAAACAGATTTAATAATAGTATATTCTACACCAAGGTGGTGAAGACTATTATTATTGACCGAGCACCAAAATTATATCCCCGAGCAAATTTCTTCGCCACCATGGGGTATATACAATTATTTACACTACTAGCCAAATTTAAGACAAAAATTAAAAATAATTCACAAAAGCACCACGAGAAGCGTTCACTCCGTCGTTTGACTGACAAGTACACTGTCAGTTTTCCATATATCATGAACGTACTCGTTATGTCATCAGTCATTTTTGGTTGAGCACGAATGTTGAACTAATGGAATAATTATTGAAATAATTTTATCTTGATGGGTGATTTCAAGCAGCAAATATGTTAAAGACAATCTCCTGGGTATACAAAATTATGTTGCACAAGTTTTTGTTGAACTACTATCCCTGAATTCTCAAATAATTTGAATTCATCCGTCATTGGCCTAGGTTAATAACTGAAAAAAGTATGAACCCTTCTCAGTTGGCTAGAAGAAGCAATAATTATTAACTTTACAGATAGTAGTGGAAAAATAGACTTCTAAGTGAGTTATACCGAACATCAAAATGTTGAAACATTCGAACCAAATCGAATTATTCCAAAAAAACAAAATGAAACGAACCCACCTTAATGTCCCGAATGTAATGAAAATATGTCCATTAAACATATCATCCTACAATATCCCCAGTTTGCAATCCAACGAAGACAGCATAAGATCCCCAACTCCTCATAGTTAGCTCTCGGAGACCAAATTAACGATTCCTTGAAATTCTTCAAAGCCATCAACATGTACAATTTATAATCATAATGTAGGTAACTGATATGTACTGAACTGCCAATAATCCTAGTGGTTAACGCAGTATGTTAAATAAATAAAAAATAAACAAAATGAAACGAAGATACGAAGCAAGGGACGAAAATTCTCATTGTACCCTTTCAAAAACATTATGTTCTTGTACGTAAATATATAAGCAGCTGCTGAAACAAAACATAAATCTTGATCCACCCGAGTAAACACTAAAATACATTTTAGAAAGAAGGAATAAATAAAAAGTTTCTATTTTTTTGCTTTTTACACATTACTGGTGAAGTGCTGCTGGCCTCATAAAACAAACTATCAAATAAAATGAAAATTTAAGTCCTTTTCGCCTTTTGATTCACATTATTTTTCTTAGAAATTTCACTTTACCATGTTTTACTCGTCTTTTCAGTTGAGTCTTCTTGGTTTTGTCCTCCAGTACCATTTTAACAAACATTGACTCCTCCAGCCTTTTTTAATAAATTGATTTTCTTATGTTGCATGGAAGAAGAGAAAAAATTCGCAGAAAATACGAGGTGAGTCTGAGAACTTTTATTGCTATAAAATCTACGTTATATGATAACTTTTTTAAACTGTTTCCAAATATACAGTAATTGTAGATAGAAGTACAGTACTTGTATGTACAATTACTTAAGGACCACCCTGTATCAAATAATTTAAACTTGATCAAATTGTCCATCAAATAAATTTTCTGAGTTTTCATGTATTTTATCGCTAACTGAACTAACAGTCAATTTGAAATCGAATTAATCAAAGAATTTCGAATTTATTCAATTATACACTTGTTATTTTTCCGTTAGACAGCTGAAAAGTTATTTTTAAAATATCAAAGCAACAGGCAGTTTTACGTTTCAGTTCACCAGTATTGTGTCGATGACAGGGCATTCGGTATTATCGATACTCGCTGGAAAATCCTCTCTAATTATCCCTGAAATCATATTAATTATTTTGGAATCACGTACGGGTCAAAAAGACTTGCCAAATATGCTGATTCACGATCTACGTTTTTGATAATAAAAGTTTAATATAGTGAGTGAATAATTTGATGAATAATTTAAAGATATCTGTATCTGTGGAGTGAGGAGGGTGAGTGTAGGGTCGCAGCACTTAGGCCACATGCGACCCATTGTACATGCTCCTAGGTCATCGTCCATCCTGTCCTTCCCAAGAAGGTGTACAGGTCACTAGGAGACATCGCCTTTATATCGGCAGGTGTAGGCCAAGACCGAACACTCACTCTCTTATTGACGATAACTCCGGACACTGTCATCATACATGACTGACAGTTTCATCTTCCTGTTTACACTTCCTGCATAGAGGTGTGTCCACTAGCCCCATACTATGGAGGTGTTTCCTTAGTTGACAGTGGCCAGTCAGAAATCCTACTGTTGAATGTAGGTTTTTCCTGGTCATCGCCAAATATTTCTTCGGTGCCAGCTTCCCAGGGTCGCCCAGGGTGATCCTGGCCGGACTGCATCCTTTGATTCCATCCCATCTCTTGAGGGATTGAGCATGGGTGTAACGTTTGGCTAGTTCCTCAATTGTCGAAGTCGTTAGGCTGTAGGTGTCACAAGATAATATTAGTTGTACAATTTCCAATGTGTCCCTCTATATAAGCAGCTACTCTTCCCTTAGTGAGGGGCAAAAAGTGACCAAAATTAACCTACTTATTGGGAAAATTGCAGGTTTTTGTAACAAGAAGTTATCTTTCAGTTTTTTATAAGATATTGGGCATGTAAAATTTTGATTTCTAAACAAAAAAATCTCATTTTAAGCGAATCATCAGTAAATATAAATTCCATATAAATTTCCCCAGCTGAGTTATTACTATTTTTCAAGTTTTTTTCCAATAATCGAGCAGATAAAGCTTATTAATCGATTGAAACAACAAAAAAAACCTACAATGCTTGATACCAGAACTGAAACTCTAGTAACGCTGCTGGGATTGTCTTCCTGTTTCAAATATTGATTAGTGGTCGATATGTATTCAGCTTTTTCCTCGGCTTTGTCATTAGAGAGAGCTCAAACACAAAATAGAGTCGAAAAGTTACAACTGATTCAAAATAAAAGGAAACGATTACTTTAATAACAGTATTTTCAATCTCCACCTAACCAATTAACTTTTACATTTAATTATAAAGTAACAATGTACCAACAGAAGGATAATGCTGGTTATAATTATAAGTTTTACAACAAAGGCCGTATTGTAGTTTGTTTGAAAATTAGAGAGGATAATCCACAAATATTTGCTTTCCTACTTACTCACAATGAATTTGATGGTATTTTTCAAAAATCTTTTCCGGGCTCAAAATAAATCTTTGGGTTCTAAAGCCGCAAATAGCCTATCCAAATAATCTCCTCCATGGTTTTCTTGAGGCCAATTTTGTTATAATATTTCTCCCGCAGCTGTACTATAATAATATATTATACACCAGGGTGGTGGAGACTATTATTATTGACCAAGCACCAAAATTACTTCTCGAGGGGCTTTGCTTGCGCGAGGCTTATAAATGTTTTCACCACCATGATGTATATACATTTTTTCCACTACCAGCCAAATTTAAGACAAAAATTAAAAATAATTCACAAACGCACCACGAGAAGCGCTTACTCCGTCGTCTGACTGACAAGAACACCGTCAGTTTTCGATATATTATGAACGTACTCGTTATGTCATCAGTCATTTTTAGTTGAGCGCGAATTTTAAACTAATGGCATTTTGATTTAAATAATTTTATCTTGGTAGGTACTTTTAATCAGCATATATGTCAAATAGTCCAGTAACTGAACGGGCAAACCTATCAATATATTTGTCCAATAATTTTTTTTTCGTTGATTTGTAGGTCTTGAAAGGTACTTCAAAGGGAAAAAAAGTTCTCCAAGATTGCGCCTTGGCTAAGGGTCCAAAATGGCCCCTAAGCCCCCCAAAAAACGGATTCCCGCCATTATCTCCCGAAATATGCAATTTGGAAAATTTTTGTTTGGGTAAAAAGTGAAGGTTGTTAAATTGTCTACAAAAATGGTCCCTGTCATTTTTTTCCAGAATACAATAGTTTTCGAGATAATCGCATCCAAACGTCCCCTCGCTTACGCG
>CAJUYI010003119.1:10203-25406 GCA_910591695.1 Galerucella pusilla | reverse complement strand
ATCAAATCTGTTCGTTTAAAGTGGGTCAAAATCAAGTCCAAAGAAGTAGGTTACAAGCAAACAAACAATCATTTTTATTAAACATACCATCTAATGTGAATCATGGACTTCGGAATTTCACGTTTTTTGGCAGTCTTAAACTTCAATATATTATCATTAATTGTCATTTTAGGTCAGATCGGGACATAATTTTTCAGTAAATTCGATTATTCTCAATAACGGTAGCTGAAACGCCACCGAAACGTTTAAATAAAGATATTGTGTTTTCCAAAAAAATCAGCATAAAATAAAAATGAAATAAATGATACCTAAATTTGTTTGAATTTCTCGTATTTTCGCCTTTTGAAATTGCAACTAAACTCATTATAGCATATAATTTCGGCTCCTTTTTACCTAATAATATAATTGCACTACTATTCCCCTTCTCTGCTTTGAACGTTTTCAGCTGAATTCAGCACGAACTTAACAATATTTCCTGTGAAACCAAAATATTTCGCAGTAATAATCAAAAGCTCACGCTACATAATTTCTAACGACATAAAAAGCTACTATTCCGTTATATCCAACAGTTTAATGAATAATTTAAGGGAAGGCTTCTTTGTAGCAGGCCGTAACTTGATATTTTCAGTTGGAGCAATGAGCGTAAAAATTGTAAGCGTCACATTTCTGCAAAATCCCCGAGCGTCTAGACAGCATAAAATATTAAATTCCAATCTTTAGGGGCTTTGACTTGGGGTGGTATTTCATTCCTTAGTACTTCCACTAGAATTAATTGTTTTTCACAACTGAACATTAAATATCATTGTAGTGCCCCCGAGAAAGGATTATTGTGTAAGCAGCTCGAGTTATGGTAATACTTATGGTTTCTTAAGTGCGTAAAAGATGCTATATAGGTGAAACTGAGAGAACTATTTGAAAATCTGACAATATAATGTATGTACATTGGAAAAATTGGGTTGCTGTTTTTTCACGCATTTTTACCACACTCTGGTAATTTTTGGATCGAGTTTCAATTCCAAATTCTCAACTACAACTTGCAACTTTTGTATACTGGGTGACCCAAAGTTTTTTAGACAAGGCATAACTCTAAAACTGCTAGTGATAAAATTTGTTATACAGGGTGATTCATTAGTGCGATAAAGTCCAATATCTTGTAAACAGTTGAAGATATTTGAATGAAATTTTAACTGATTGTAGCCAGCCTAGAGGCTCGTATTATAAAACTAGTCGCAATTGTACAGCGTGTTCCATAACGCCGTGCCAGATCAAAGTTATTTTTTTTCAAATGGGACACCCTGTATTTTACTTCAAATTTGAATTCTGCTTGACTTCGTTATAACAATGATATAATATTGTAATGGGTTATACAGCGTATTTAAAAAGTTCTGTGATAGTCGTCTAGTACTACAATTCAATCGAACTGATTCGATATCTAAGAAACCGTATACAGGGCGAGCCCAAACTCGAATACATTGGTTTCACAATTTTTTTAAATGGATCACCCTATATTTTATATCGGTAAATGAAAGTTACTTTACTATACTTCAAAATTTATTGAGTATTCCCTATACCCAAACTGAATAATTTTTGTGATATTTCTATTTTGTTACTAAAAATTTTATTTCTAATAAAAAAATCAATAAAAAGCAGATAATAAAATTAATTCACAACAATTAACATGTTAGGAAAGCTGTTAACTTAGAAAAGGGTTTTAAAAGGTCGATAACAGTACCACCACACATGCAGAAAGATCAGGTTTCTTAGAGCTCTTCTAAATAGTTAAATTAGAACCATAACATCATTTTCCTGGAAAATCATTTACCAGTTCTGCTTGAAGACATTCCCCTCCGTACACGTCAACAAATGTGGTATCTTCATGACGGAGCTCCTGCTCACCATAATGCGCTCATTCAGGGACAATTATTGAATGATATGTTTCCTGAAAGGTGGATTGGACGAGCAGGACCAGTTCTTTGGGCACCAAGATCACCAGAGTTAAATAAAGCAGATTTTTTCCTTTGGGGTCTTATTAAAGAACAGGTGTAGCAATTACCTTTTACTACAGCAGTCGATATGAAAACTAGAATAAGGCAGGCGTTTCAAAATGTTAATGTGCAAATGCTTAGACCGTCTCCAAGCTTGTATAAATGTACAGGGTGGTCACTTTGAGCATCTTTTATAACTTTATAGTTGATTTTTTCAGTATAGTTGTTAATAAATAAGTATGAGTAAATTTATTATTCTTTAGCCATAAAATAGAAATATCACAAAAACTATTCAGTTTGGGTATAGGGAATACTGATCTGGCACGGCGTTATGGAACACGCTGTACAATTGCTACTAATTTTAAAATATGAGCCTCTAGGCTGGCTACAATCTGTCAAAATTTCATTCAAATATCTTCAACTACCTATTTACAAGATATTGGACTTTATCGCACGGTACCTAACAGCCAAAAAGCAACTAATAGAATTAAGAAAATGTGGAGAATTATTTTCTCTTTATTGTCATCATCGTGTGATACCTGTCAGAATATTTGTTGACGTTGCAGTGATGAAGAGTTTTTGAAAAAAAAATTTCATTTACGCTCAATATTAATAAATTCCTTATTAAAACGAATATCGCTTAGATGCTTTAAGTATTAAACAAAAATTCCTTTTTCAAAAGCTTCCTTAAACTCGTTTTGTTCGATCGTAAATCATCAAGACAGATCGCTGCAGCAAAAACGTTTATAATATCAATTACAGAATTAGACTTAAACTCCATTGGACATGGGTATTAAGTGGCAGACGTGGCTTGGCACATTGTATGATTTAGCAGCTACGTTTCAGGGGAGAATCTGTAACCGACATCAAATTGGCAAACGGATGGAGCGGGTCCAGTGTCGTACATAGTTTATTTTTTTCAAAAAGCTGGTATAATCAGTAACAGCTTTATTCATAGACAAGGTTAGTGGCTACTAAGACTCTACTAGTTGAAACAACCTATTCATACACGTTTTGGAATTATGCTAAAGCTAGTGAAGTTTTAAATATGACAATCACTATGTCGTCCGCTAAGCCCTGCGTCATATGCCTGGATTATTAAACCTGCAGATCCACAAATAGGTTCAATAAAAGTGGTGAAAGTAGACTCTGTTTCACATAAGAAGAACCCACTAGAAATCTAGAAGTTGCAGTTGGTTCTTCTTATGTGAAACGGAGTCTACTCTCCCTTATTCTTTAGTTGTCCTAGAAGTTTGAGTTATATCATGCATATGTGCTGTAATTCTTCAATGCTTGTTCATGAATCTTATCCATTTACATTTTACATTTATTGATTACATCGATGTGTTGTCGAAAACGCTTGGATGTCTAAAAATGCTGCAAGGGCTACTTCCTTATGATTTAGAATCCTTTCTAGACCTAAGAACAAAATTATGTAGGTCATATTCTTCTGATTTCCTTGCTTGATAAGCCCATTGTAGTCTGTGTAAAGGGAAGCTCTTAAGCACTACATCTTGTAAATATATTTGTATAACTTGTTGAAATAGGCTGTTGGGAGACTACCGAGTTGTACCACGCTTACCTGACATAATCTGGCAGCGTAAAAGGTTGCCCTTTTTTGACCACCGAGTTGTACCACGAAATTGAAATCAGGTAGTCTAACATATTTTACATTATTCTCAGTAATTCTCTAATGACCTTTTCTCAATAAGTGAAACTTTCTATAACACCACCACCAATGTCGAAGTTTGAATTTTTCTTAAGGGTTGGGGGTGATAATACCTTCTTACTGCTGCTTACTATTTATTTATAATCTTCATACTAAGCGATCAGTCGTGAGTCGTGAGTTTCTTAAGACAGCAATGGAAGTCCAATCGATCTTTAGTGAAAAAGGTGCAAAATTGTTAGTGCTAAATAACTTTAAATTTTCAAAAGCACACATTGCAAAGTGTGGTAAAATTAGATGGCGTTGCACTAACACCAAAAGTAGATGCAATGCCAAAATATATACAAGTGCAGATGAAAAAACTATTTTGGAATCTCAGCTTGATCATAATCATGAAGGTGAGAAGACGATTGCTAGGCAAGCTATTAGTAATAGCGTTAAAAGAAAAGCTCTTGAGGATAGCACAGAAAGGCCATCTAAACTAATTCATAAAGAATTAACTGTAAGTACTAAAATTTCTAGAAATTAAAGTATTATTAACAGTATGATTTTTCTAACATCTCGTAGAACAATGATTGGGCTTCAGACATTGGAAGCGATGATCTACTTCGTGTGAGAAGAAATCTGTACGAAGCACGGCGAGATGTTTTACCAGCATTACCTAAGGATATAAATCAGGTTTTTGATGCAGTTGTTAATTTAAATCTGAAAACTAAAATTAAAGATGAAAATTTCCTTTGCTGTTTAGATAAGGAAAACAATTTAATTATCTTTTCTTGTTTCACAAATTTATATTTCTTATGTTCCTGTGATACCATTTATATGGATGGTACATTTCAATATTGTACAAAGTTTTTTTACCAACTATTTACCATTCATGCTTTTAAAAAAGGTTATTATGTTCCAGTCATATTTGCTCTGTTACCCGATAAAAGTTGTAATACATATTTCAAATTGTTTCAAAATGTTAGCGATAAATGTAATGCACTTAACTTATCCTTTAACCCAAAAAATATAGTAGTCGACTTTGAACAAGCAATTCATAGTGCAATTTATAGATTTTGGCCATATTCAAATTTAACCGGGTGTAGATTTCACTTATGTCAAGCATGGTACCGTAAAATTTTAAATTTAGGTTTGTCGAATGAATATAAAGATAAAAATTCAGAAATTGGCAAGTTTTTAAAGTTATTCTTTGGCCTACATTTTCTAGAACCTACCGAAGTAGGTGACTTTTTTTCTCTTGAAATATTTGACAAATCGCCCGATGATGAGAGAGTAATACAATTTTGTGATTACATCGTTGAAAATTATATATCAGAAGAAGCTAAATTTCCTCCAAAAGTTTGGGCATGTAACACAAATAGCATGTATCGGTCTACCAACGCTTGTGAATCATTTCAGTTTTTATTCTCCTCATCCAAATATATTTATTTTTGTGGACATGATAATAAATATACAAAATGAAACATTTGCAAAAATTAAGACTGCCAATGAATCAACAATTATAAAAAAATTTAAATCTGTTACTAGAAAGAAACATGAGTATATAACTTCTAAAATAAAAGAATTAAAAGAAAATAAGATCACCAAATTTGATTTTGTAAGATCTTTAAGCTATTATTATTTGCCGCAGTAGTACAAGAGATCTTAAATTGTAAAATTAATGTTAATTTGTCTGTATATTTCAAAACAAATTTTAAAAATATATCTTCTTTGTATTATATTATCGAATTGTATAAATAAATGTAATAAAACTGTTTAGATTGTTATTTTAAACCGTTAATCCTCTCTAGAAATATGGTGGTACAACTAGACGGTAGGATTACATCTACCTGGTGTCCCGTGGTACAACTCGGCGGTCCCGGGCTGTTGTTGTGACCTTTATTATGAGCCATCCATAAATTACGTCACACGAAATTTGGGATTTTTAAACCCCTGTCACAGGTTGTCACATTTTTAGAAACCCTCCCCCCTGATATGACGTCACACTTTTTCAATTTTATGCATGTATTTAAAAATAATCAAAACAAAAAAAGATAATTTCTTTTATTTTTTTATTCACATATAAATTTTGCGTTTTAGTACTTCAAATTTCAACATGTAATGTCACAAAGTTTTTATCCCCCCCGGCCCTTGTAACACAATGCCACATTCTGGTGATACCCTTCCCCCCTTTAACGTGTGACGTAACTTAGAATTATTGATATTAATCAGAAAAATAATCGATGTCATAGAGAACTCTCAAAATATATCAAGAATAAAAAATGTCTGTTTCTAAAAGATGGAAGTTAGTTTAGATCCTTCTCAGAATTATAATAATTGGCAACGGGAGAAACGGATATATTTATCCAATTCTCAAGAAACTAAAAGAAGATTTCAATTATATTTTCAAATGGACTTGTGGCTGTAATGCGTGAACAGCAGCAAAGTCTCATCAAAGAGATTAAGTATCAATATCGCCCGGAACAACAGTCTTCAGCAACTATTCCTGTGAATTTTTCAAGTTATCTCACAGTAAATTTTAAGAAATAAGAAAAAAGCAAGGTGCCAGATATATTTTCCACTCCCTATACTCCAGTAAACTGTTAGTTTGTGGCATTTACAAAAAGCAAGTTAGAAAATATTTTAAAACCGTTAAGGAGAATGCTTTGAAATATGGTTTTGAAAATATGGTTTTTAACCCCTCTTTAAAAAGGTTCTTATGTCATTTTGAATAGAATTATTAACCTCGTAATGTAAGTGTTAAGTATCCGGTATAAAGTCACATTTAAATTCAAATTAAATGCACAATCCATGTACATGAAATTGACGTGACATTAAAACCAAAACTTACCAATAAAATGCCGCTCCACAGATCTGAAACAATAGTGAAAAAATTAGCATTTTGTGTACGTTATGTCTATATTATAAAAAGTGCAGTTTTATACATTATTAGTAATTGACATTAGGAAAAGCAAAGTTGTCAGATATATTCCTAAACTTGCTAAGTTTTCTATACAAATGTGCTCCTTACTTCAGTGAACTGTTTTTATTTTATTTTTTATAGCTGTGAAGTTGACAATTATTGCTTCTTTTAGCCAACTGAGAAGTTGAATTTCTCTATTAGTGGTTAATAATTTTTTCTATTATTAACCTAGGTCAATAATGGACAAATTAAAATATTTTAAAAAAATTCAGGGATAGTAGTTCAACAAAACCTTGAGCAACATGATTTTGTTTATCCAGGAGATCCAACATATTTGCTGCTTGAAATTACCTATGAAATGTCATTAGTTTAAAATTTACGCTCAATTACGTGCGTTTGTGAATTATTTTTAATTTTCGTCTTAAATTTGGCTAATAGTGGGAAATATTGCATATACACCATGGTGGCGAAGACATTTATAAACCTCGCACCTATTCCGCTCGGTGCTCGCTCAATAATAATAGTCTTCACCACCTTGGTATATAATATACTATTTATACAAAATGGAAAATTAAAAAGAAATATATGAAAATATTTCTGAACACGTTTGTACCTACCCTTTTGACAAGAAATTAATTTCAATAAAGTAACATACAAAGTAACTAATTATTGAAATACAACTTGCTTCTGATATTTTCCAACAAAGCGACTTTGAATTGAAATTACAAATAAAAAAACTTTCGCCCGACAGTTAATTATCTCTTCGGTAAAAGGTAAATATTAATCTTCGAAAACTTTCCACAATTTCACAATAACTTCCTCTTGCAGGCTCATTTACTGAAAAAGGTACAAAATAAATAATTCACATCGCAACCATGACAGGTAGATTACTTGAAAAACTTTTATAAAAACTTTAAAATTCCATTTTAATAAAAAGACAGGCTGTCGAAGTCGCCATATTAGAACTTGTTTAGTTAATATAGTATTAAAAGTATTACAAAAATAAACAGCTTTTTACAAACATTGCAGTGACGGATTTAGAACCTTTTGACTACGGAGTGATTAAACTTCTTCACGGGATGTTCCGAAGATATGTCCAATTACCTATATAGTACATAGTCCGGGGAAGTTAGGCCGAAAGTTGTCGTGGAATTGAAAAGATTTCCACCTGAGATTTTACTTTTTGAAACGAAAGTATATGTAGAATAGACTACTTTCCTAGATTTGTGAGAAGATTCCGCTCGAGCTTGCGATGCAAGCTTGCAAATATAGCTTGGAGAACGTGAAATGCACAGTTTTTTGTCCACAACTTTTTTAGATTTGATTGTATAAAAATATTGTAGGCATCAAAATTGTAGGGAATTTTATACCGCTTCTTTTGGTAATGTATTTTTATTTTATACCCTATAAGAGGACGTGATGCAATATTTAAAAATAGTTATTTACGTAACTAGTTATGAAAAGAGCGATATTGTTCAACAAGCGTAATATTTGCCAAAACGAGCGCTAGCGAGTTCTGCAAATTACGCGAGTCGTATATGCTTTATGCTCTAAAAATACAGCCGCTTCTTTTGGTAATGTATTTTCATCATTATACTTTGTGCAAGCACTACAAGAGTGTTGCAGCAAACATTTCCTTAATAGATAGCCAGAAATGTAAACTATAGCATTGCCATCCGTACTTGAAAGATTTCTATAGTCGCATGTGAAAACTGTTGAAAAGCTATTATTTGTCAATATAGGTACATCGATATTTTCACATTCTTCTAGCATATCAGAAGTTACATTGAGCAAAACTGTATTAATATCTTCAATACAATTGGCACCTTCAACCTCATTAAAAATGTTTTAGAGAAAAATAATTTCTTGAATGCCCTACAAAATTGAATTGGGGTTGGATTTCTCAAGTTTTCGCAACAATTTCTTACCAGACCAAAAAAAATTTCAATACAATCCTGATTAAGGTTCCTTGTTAAAAGAAATGAATAATTCCTGCATTTTAAGGTTTCCCATAAAGACAGAGAAGAGGTAATAGTAATTTTCCAGCCATTTATAAAGTGCATAGTATTGTTTATACATTTTTCCACGTATGTTACCTTTCCATCATTCTGTTTGCAGAACCAAACACAAAACACTAAGTACGTAAGAGTTTATTTTATTTCTAAAGGAAAATTCGCTCACTCAAAAAGACAACTGGTATATTTCTTTACATATCCCTACGACGGACAACCTGTTTATGCATATCGCGCGTAGGAGACTTACGGTGCTCTATACACAGTAGCATCCGATATTCGAGCGAGATAGGCATAACGAGGGGAGGAGCTTAGAGTGATCCTTCTTGTCTTGTTAATATTCGTTGTTACAAGACAGCGAGTTCGCTAGCAGCTAGTAAACTCGCTCCGTGTTATCGCGCTGCTTTTGACTATTCGATTTTAGAAAAACTGATTGAAAAATGGAAAGCCAAGCTAATTTACTCGTTATTATCTGGCGTGTTGGCCTGTAAGCTATTAAACTAGCAGTGTGTCATCACCATCACTGGTGATCCTGAGTTGCGATCATATTTGCAATTTGGAAATGTCAAGTAAAGTAGTTCACGCGGGAGTAGTTATTTTAGCTCATGTTGTCAAGAAGGATTTATAACGGAAACTAAAAAAATTGGTGAGATCATGGATAGATACTATAGTCTTTTATAATCCATGAATGGGTGTTATCGACACTTGCTAGCTTTTGAGTTCGCCGACTAGCAGTTCCCAAACTAGCTCAGTGTCATCGAGGCTTTAGTATTGGGTGGTGGCCTCGAGCCGTCCTCGGTCTAGCATGAATAGATCTTTGTGTACAAATGATTTCATTGTGAAAACTTTCTTTGTTATTATTTTGAGACGGAAAACTTCCAAAACTAGCTATACTTATAAGATCTCCGAAAAGTTGCTTAAATATATACTTCACAAATTTTTGACCAACACCACGAATACGCGATTATTGAATACGAGATTATTACAGAAAATGTTTCTCCATTGTTTCCTGATGGTAAATTGAACCGTCTAAGAAATGTCGATCGGATCATTTGTCATACAAATGAAGTTTGTCAGTTGTGCACAGAGAAATTTGCAACTAAAGTAAGAAAGTGAACACTTGTGTTTTCGGAAGAAACCATATGCGTTCAAAATTATTAGGAGAAAAGAAAAGACTGTTGAAAGCTTGCCTAAAATGTTGAAACATAGATCTATTGTGCCCATTTTTTCTACTCATTTCCTGAAGAAAGTCTCACAGACCTATTCTTTAGAAATATCTTTGCTTTAGGCAAATTTTTTCTTGTCCGTTGTCTTCTAAATGTAGTCCCTAAGTTCCTTCTTTCTTCACATATAATATACGTTTTTCCATCTCCACTTGTTTGATCTTTTCAGCTGTTGGGACATCTACAAAAACTCATTGCAGGCTAATGCATTCCTTTCAATCTCAATAGGTCATAGTTTCTCAGGAGCATACGCGGTTGTCTAGGTCCTACTAGATATTTCCAAAGGTCTTCTCGTTTTATGCTTTTCAGTCAACAATATATTAGTACTGATATTGTAAAAGGGTCTTTGATGTATCATCTGCTATTAAGTTTCCATCTATTTCACTGATTACTCAAGAACTCAGCGCTTTAAAAGTTTCACTATCCGACATGATCAGAATCCTGTATTCTATACATTGTATCAATTTCCTATTACGTACGACTGCTCTATATAATTTATAGTTTACCACCCTGTATGTTGAACTTTCACCAATTTTCAATCCCTAGCGGATAAAAAACGATAAAAACGACGAGATCGTATATTTTGAATGTACTCATCAACAGCGGATCGCAAAATTGTAGACTGCCAAATAAAAATAACCAGAAAGCCATCGTTAAAAATTTCGTTTCGTCGAAATATATCGTTGTGTGGTTAGCAGTTCAGCGTTAATTGTGGCTTCATTTCTACGCCGGTTTGCAAACAAACAATATTCGGGTTTCAGCATAAGCTGAAATTGAATATTATCATTTATTGGTAACACCAATGCTGATCGTGTAGATTGGGGACTGGTCCAATTCAATTTTAAGCGAAATCTACATGACGGTTCTAATTAAACGTTGTTCCAGATTAAATAGAAACGATTACCAATCTAAGAGTTCTGATTCACAATAGTATTAACAAATTTTCAGAAGTGGGATTATTACCTTCATTAGTGGAGCATTTTCTTCATAGGAAAACTGCAAGCTGCCACTGATTGTTATTACACGATTAATTTTATTTAGTGTTGGAGTTTCTACATTATTAGGTCAAATTCTCTTTGTTGTTTAATTCAACTTCCAATATCGAGTTCAATTATCTAGTCGGCACTTTCATGAGCGAAGCATACACGCGATATGCATGTTAGTATTCAAATTGAAAAAAAACTAATATTAAAATAAAATTTATATGAAATTGCTGGTATAATTTACTCAAATTGCATTAAGAATACGCCACACTACTTCAAGAAGTAAATAACTTTATATATAACTGCATTGCGGTGTTAAAACTGGAAAAATTATTTTATATATTTAAAATTATTATTGTAAGCAAAACAGACAGCAGTGTTTGTATATTTTGCTAGGAAAAGAACAACCCCACAACTGTTTTTTTTTCTCAGGAGCCGTCCCTTCGCCGGTACCACCTCAGCCTCCTGGGCTTATTGTGGATACTCCTAGAGTGTTCTGACTACAACCTATTCAGCCATTCCGTTCCCTTTATTAGCTCATACAAGTTCTTTGCTGGTTGGTTGTAGAAGTCTTCTGGAGTCATTTGGGGTCTACCATATAGTTTCTGCCTTCTGTGGTCCAGCGACTCACAGTTGCATAGTACATAGTATATGCAGAGCTGTTTCGTATCCTTTTTGCATCTTCTGCATGTAAGGTCTCCGTTGTACAGCCCTATTTTCTTTAGGTGCTCCTTTGTGGGAAAATGTCCCGTAAGTAGCCCCGTTATGGTGCGTACTTTGTTCCTGCTCATTGAGAGCAGTTCTTTCGCCACTTTTTCTGATGGTTCTTTTATGAATTTCTTCCCATGTATTTGCCTGGTCGTATTCTTCCCCATAACTGTTTATCTTGAAGGAAATGTAGGCCACCAATGTCACTACGAATTTATTGGTTATACAGTGAGTGGGGAAAACCATCCATAACAATATGCCGATACGGTTCATATAATAGCCTTATTGGTATGGTTGAAATAATACCCTTCTTGGTGTGCGTCATCGATTGTGACGTGATTGTGACGTATATCCAGGTTTTCGGCATGTCGTTTATTTTATTTGCTTTTTTGACATATAGCTAACTTCAAATTTGATAAATAAAATCATCAGGATCGTATTCAGCCAAATTCTAATAGGCTATGAAATTGATTATTACCAGCGTTTTTTTCTAACTGAGAATACTTGAGAACTTTAAAAATACTGTGGGAGATTAGAAAAAGACGTGAGACACATTGCTGCTACGAAAGGTACGTCTGCATCCTATTTTGAATGGTGTAATTTCTCCCGATTGATAGGTCTCGCTTGCGGACAAAGATTAGGGTTAACGTTTGTAATACATTTAAACGGTTCATTATTGTGATATTTTGATTAGGATTAATCACAGCCCTGCCTTTTTCCCATTTCTTTCAGCGTATTATTTGAACTCTATGATAATAGTCTCCACTCTGGGGCAAGTCACCATCATGGTAACAACAGACAATTTCTTGCTCAATTACAGTTTCCTGTAACAATTGTCATATTTAAGGTGTAATATCAATAGATGTCAAGATAATGCTATAATTGTCTGTCGGGGCACATAGACTGAGAAGTAGATGTTTGTTCTTACTGAACGGTCTACTCTTTGAAAAGTACTATAAAGTACTATAAAGTACTATCTTGACAACATTGCAATTGTAGTCAGGGTTAAGTTTGCTGTGGTGATTACGGAAAAAATGCGAAAAAGTGCAGAGAAGAGGGAAGAATTTCATTTTCCAAAGAAACAAATTACCTAGGAGTACATTTCAAAGGCTTTCAACAATAAGCCAAACAAATGGTGCTGACTATCGGAAAATTATGGAGGAGCTAAAAGCGAAAGACTTATTGGGGCAACGCTTTGACGCAACAAGATATATTTTAAATAACTATACCAGTTTGGCAAGACTGGAAGAAAGATGTACCCATACAGGCTGAGGCAGCATGGTATACGGACGGCTCCAAGTCAGAAGTAGGTGTAGGATCTGGAAATGTAGACGCTCGATTCCATAGAGGTCAACTATCTAGTATGGGATTGCATGGGTGCCTTAAATGCACATGGATACCATTGCAAGGTTAGGTGGTCTGGGTATCAGGACAGGAGGGCTTAGGTTCATCCATGCGATCCATTGAAACAGAACCCTTCTGCGGCGTCGCAAAGTTGACATTAAATATGGCCACAAGGAAGTGGGAAGTAAATGTTGGGTAATCTCATCAGGACAGACAGGTGAAAGAATTCATTGATGCCTGTTTACTTGAGAACTGTCTTAAAATGAAGTATTCTTAGAAATACTAGTTTGCGTTCCGGTCCATAGTTATTCCTTAAACTAATCAAGGAGAACTTCTCGATTGTGTCGACTTAGTTTAAAATAGCGGTTGACAGCTGATTTATTCTGGAAAACTTTTCTTTATGGATGAAATTTTCGAAGTCCATTCCTCTATATCGTCGAAATAATAAACAACGACTTCCTGAGATGGTTTCTACTCCATCTGATCATTTCAACGACATAAGTGAAGGAATTTGCATTTTATCAAAGATTTCGAGTGATTAAGTAGTGTTTACGTGTTTCAGGATTGACTCTAATGAATAAATTGCTAGCGGCACTTGCTAACTGCTGATTTCTGAAGCTTCTTGTTTTCTTTGTATTTATGGGTTGACCGTTCAAATTTGACGTAGGTGAAAGCTCACTGTCACTCGATACAAAGCCAAATCTTAAAAGTCACCAAAACTTTATTAGATTTTCTCTGTGTTTCCATGTTCGCAATACGTTTAGCAGTTTTGGCTTTTGGCACAAGGATCCTGAGGTTGATGAGACGAATAATCGTTCATGCAGCCATTGCATCTAACTAGTTTATCAAAAACGAGAAAAAACCTCTCCAAAATTCAAAGACTATATGCATAAGAGGAGGATTAGAAACATATGCAATGATTACTATGAAAGTGGTTCTTAACTACACGCTACTACTTTGGACGTTTAGTTCCGTCATTTTCATAGAGATACTACAGATAGAGGCCACAAAAAGATAGAAATTAGGAGGTTTAGGCAGTCTTTCTCTAATAGCGTGTATGCTATATATACACAGACAAATACAGAAAAACCTCTGATCGTCTGTCTCTTTCTCTCTCACTGGAGTTCAGACGGACATTCCCACATACACAGTGCCCTATGACTTGTTGCCTATATCTGTAGTATGTCTATGGTAATTTTTCAGTGAATTTCTTGGTTGTTGTAAACGTTGCTCGCCTATTCTAGAGATAATCTTGAAGGATAAAGTAATTATTTATTTTCTACTAACTACAAATTATCATTTTATATGTTGCTACTGTAATAATTCATTGATACGTTCATGACAAGAGCATATTTTGTATTAACTCCACGTGCCATCATATAAGTTGGTGATTTGTGTACTTCCGGTGTAGCTTTACATCAATCATCCGTGAAAGACGACGAATTTCCGCTTTTTTTTTTATTGAACGACCGAAGGAGAATTGCATCTTCTCCTATCCCGCACAAAAACTAAGATTTTGATTATGTGGTAAGTGGGGGAAACTTGAGAAGAATTCAGTCAAATCAATCATTTTTATCCTTCTATGTTCGTAAAACGCTAAGAGAGAAGGGATAAATTGAGCTGCTGTAATATTTTTATTTGAGTTTAATTGTCGCATCTGGAACTCGCTTTTATCGAAAAAATGGTGAAATATGAGAAGGATTATATGATCTGGCAATAAAATACGACCGCTTACATAAAAATGAAGACTCGGGTTTGATAGGTTTAGAATTAATGCTAATAGACCAGGCGAATTGAGTTTTTTGATAAAAAATTTTTATCTGAAGTTGTAGAGGGGGTTATTACAAACAGGGGTAAAATGAAATAAAAAGTGGTGGCGGAAAAAGACATTATTGATATTTTCGGCCATAGTTGAAGTCATAAAAAAAAGTTGAATGGGAAAGTTGCAGATCTCAAAAAGATCTACAACTCTTGTATTGCTGACTTTTTCACATATCCTCAAAATTATCTCAAAAAACACAAAAAACTGCATTTTTTTGGCAAAAAGTTTTGATGAATACATAGGGGAAGGTAGTTTTAATAGTCATAAATTATGTAAAATATTTTAATCGACGGTCCCAGCTGTATGTGTTAAGATGTTGCAACCATCTGATGCTGCCCTTTAAAAAAATTATTATAATTGGAAAATAAAAAATAAAATTATTTTAATGGTGCTTCAACATTGCATTAAAATACCATCATCGCTTTTAATACAACCCATTTTATTTTCATCAAAATTCGTTTAGTTTCCATGCATAGCAATATTCCCCAAAACTTATCCGATATGCTTTTCCCGGAAAATCTTCCATTTTTTCTCTTATATAAATTTGAATTG
>CAJUYI010003118.1:0-25408 GCA_910591695.1 Galerucella pusilla | reverse complement strand
AATTAGGGTTTATTACTCCTCGTACTTTTTGTACATACTATAGTTCATCCAAGGCTGGAAGAATGATGAGAGCTGAATGGGACGGAAAATATTGGCTGCTAACCCAAGGACGGACAGTGGACAACCTCTCAACAAACGAACTCTTTCAATAACTTTCAATTGTATGAAATTATGACATCTATATTGCTAATATATGTATTTTTAATTTCTATTTTATCGATATAAAATCGAATACCCGTTAAAATGTCATTTTCAATGACCCATCTAATTGTTTTATTAGCTACCAGTACTAATAGCTCAATAGTATATAGTAATTACAAAACAATCAACGAAAATTTCAGCTACCATTGAAAGTTTAATAATGATTTAATGTAGTATTAGGCAGAGGAAACACCTACAACTACTATAAAAATCAATATTTTAGGCGCCTATAGACAGTTCATAATATCTGAATACTCCCACGGTAATCTGTTAAACATTTTTTAATAACACACATCCTAAAAATGGGAAAGAAACTTGTATTTATATGTATATAAGGTAATCCAGAATCACTAGATGCATTTGCTGAATATTTGGTAAAAAAGTTTACGAATTGATACTGTAAATATGGAGAAAAGAAAGGATGCCCAAAAAAATTGGAACCATTCTCTGATAATACCTATTCTAAAAAAAGGAGATGCAACTGATTGTAATAATTACAGGGGGATATCCTTATCAGATGTCGTATATAAGGTCCTAGCTATTATGTTTAAGAAAAGATTAGAACCGATCTCAGAAAAAGTAATAGAATACCAAGCTGGCTTCATAAAAGGGAGAGGAACAACAGATCAGATATTTACAAATAATTATAACTTCATGCTATGAGTACAAAATACCAGTACTAGTACTTTTCCTTGATTTCAAGCAGGCATATTATTATATCTCCAGAAGTAACCTGTTAATGGATTCGAATGAGTTCGAAACTCCAAGAAAATTGGCGAATCTTGTGAAGATGACTCTCATCAAAACTACTAGTAGATCAGAGGTGAAGGCTCAGAAAGTTTTGAAATAGGAACAGGTCTGAAGCAAGGTGACCCCTTGTCAACATCACTATTCAACCTTGCATTAGAAAAAATTACAAGAGACAGCAGATTGAATAGAGAGGGACACATTTACTATAAAAGCCATAAGTTATTTGTTATGCGGACGATATGGCCATAATTTCAAGAACAGAGAAGGATTTGGGTGAAATAACACAGAATTTAATAGAAGCGGCCGCTAAAATTGGACTTACGATAAACGAACAAAAAAGTATGCTGATGAGACTCGGAAACCAGACAACAAATGATAAATTTAGAATAGAAACCCAAAAAGCAATCATCGAATTTGAATATGTGGAAGAGTTTATAGTATATCTAGGAGCCCTGTTAAAAGGAAATTAAAAATAGAATCATGAAAGCTAACAAAAGTGCAGGAGCAATAAATCACCTAGTCCGGTCAAAGCATCTGTCAAGAAAATCAAAACTAAGATTGTACAATACTATATTGAAGCCTACGATATTGTATAGTTGTGAGAGATGGGTTTTAAACAAAAAACAAAGAGAAAGTGTAATTAGATGGGAAAGGAAAATGTTAAGAAGAATTCTGGGAGGAAAAAAAGTAGAAGGGGTGTATATGAGAAGCACTAACGAAGAATTATATAACATTTATCGTGAACCCAAAATAGATGCAACTATTACATCAAGAAGACTTCAGTGGTTAGGGCACATAGAAAGGATGGAAGGAGGAAGAATAGTGAAACAAATAGCATGGAGAGTTCCGGAAGGCAAGAAGAAAAGAGGCAGACCAAGGAAAATATGGAGGAAGGTGGTACTACAAGACCTGAAAGAAAATAATGTGAATCGATGGAGAGAAAAGGCCAAAGGTAGAAAAATATGGAGAGGAATAACAAAGCTATGGGCCTGAAAGGCCTGTTAAAAGCTATAATATATATAATCCCTAAGTCGCATTTTATAAATAACACACTGTATTTATATCTTCTGTGATAAAAACATCGTCTTTAATGTCGCGTCATTAAAACCATTTATTACAAAGAAATAATTTAAAAAAAAATGGCTTGTGCTCCAGAAATATCAAGTTAACTAATGGATTTGATGGCGTTTTGTGCAACAACTGATCATAATACACGATTTCGACTCTCGCTATAAAGAAGAAAGCTTCTTCTGCGGTCAAGGCTAAATAGAAGATGGCGCTGAATTACCATCGTGTCCCTTCTTCGGTATTCGTGACTTGAAGATTAAGAGACAAAGGAAATAGGAGTTTATTGTTTTGGGTAGAAAAACGTTAAAATATGTTCTGGGTGATCCTTGTGGTGTTTTAATTATTCCAATTATTTTGGGAAATTATAAATTAAGGAGTTCTTTATGCCAAGTATTTGCAAAAGTGCTTGGGAAGAGAGACATCGTATTTAATGGGATTCGGCGCACGTTATATTGAAAAAGTTGGATAATTTATGACGAAAAATCAAAGAGAGTGCTTTAATACAAATAAATTGTAGACTTATAAAATTGAATTATCATTTTCCGTTGAATATCAGCCTCAATATTGTTAAGAATAATTTTTGATTTATTTTTAAATTTTTGAAGGAGTTCAACCTCCAACTATACTGTCTAATCCATCCCAGAAATATGGCATAATTGTCTTTCAATTTTATTTATTATAATTTAATTTCTTCTAATCCCAGCTACGATAATTATCAGAATTATTCACATCCATGATAATGATTCGTTATACACTAATTAATTTCGTAATTTTATGTCTATTTTTTTAATAATGGCATTATGTACATAATTTTCAATAATTAAACATGATGAATTCAAGATTGAGAGAATAAAATCACATACAAAATCGTGAGAAAGTAAAGAAAAAATGAAAATAATAAAATTATAATTTTGCTCGTAATTAAAGTTTTCTTATACAATTGACCCCAGTTAATGCTTTGTAGCTCTATATACAGTGCTATTCAAAAGTCCCCTCCCCCCCTCGTATCCTTTGAACGGCTAAACTTACATTAATAAAATTTTTGGAGGGTGAAAATAAAGTGTTGTAAACTTCTTGACGAATGGTAACAGGTGACGTAATAGTAATAGATGACGATAATTTTAAATAGGACCTTATGGCAAGTGATATCTCGTTTGAAAGATATCAAACCAAATTTTGCACCATGGAATAACAACCGGCCCAGCCGCTTCTCCCAAACGATCATAACAAGAATTAGACTAGGCCACACTAGACTTACCCACGGACATCTGATCTCCAAGGATCCACCACCAGAATGTGACTTATGTGAAGAGTTGATAACCGTCAAGCACATATTAGTGGAGTGCCCTATGTATAGTGAAGAACGAACATTGTTCAACATACCGTATAATTTAAACGAAGTGTTTAGCACGTGCACCACAGAAAATATTTTAAATTATTTGAAGTGTTTGAAAATTATTCACCAATTGTAATTTGTAAATGTACATTGGCCGCTAATAGCCTACATGGCTGATGCGGTTTCTCTTTAAATAAAAAAAAAATAAAAATAAATAAATACCATAATTAAAATTTCACATTTAAATATTGAAGATTTTTCAGTCCGCCTCTGGTTAGTTGTCAAAAAAATTGACGT
This sequence comes from Galerucella pusilla, assembly GCA_910591695.1. NCBI lineage: Eukaryota > Metazoa > Arthropoda > Insecta > Coleoptera > Chrysomelidae > Galerucella > Galerucella pusilla. Next base: position 21,756 of record CAJUYI010003118.1, on the reverse strand, counting down.
TTTAAATTTAATAGTATTTGTCGCTTTGCAAAGTTTTTCTAAATAGCTTGAATATTTAATTTTATTATTGTTTAACGAGACGTTTAAGAATTTACATAGGCAAAATGGTACGTACTCAAGCCGACAAAGTAGGAGCTATCTTAAAAATTGCTGAATCTAGAAAGAATCTCCATGAAGCGGAACGTTTATTTAATGAGAGATACCCTTATCGCCCTATCTCGAGAACTTATTTGAGGGAGCTTCTTCACAAGTTTGAAGCAACACGTAGTGTTCAAGATGCCAAAGGATCTGGTCGACCAACCTTTAGTGATGATAGAAAAATTGATATAGTTGCTGAAATGGTAGTAACCCCTACTTTCTCTTCAACTAAAGTTGCGTCTATCTGTGAAGTAAGTAAAAGTACAGTACAGAAAGTGTTGGCTAAAAATAAATTTCATCCATGCAAATTAAAAATGGTGCACCACCTTTCGGATGACGACCCCGAGAGAAGACTCGAATTCTTTGAATAAATGACAAATAAATAAAATTAGTCAAAACCCACATTACACAAAAACGAAAGTACTTTTTGCCTCAATGGAAATGTGAATACACAAAATGTAATGTATTGGAGTGACACAAATCACACCTTTCGTGAACAACATACCCAATTTCCAGAAAAAGTCAATGTTTGGGCAGGTATTTTGGGAAACCACATAGGCTGAGGTGGTGCCGGCGAAGGGACAGCTTATTTAAAGAAATCCTCAAGATCAACTTCCGAGTCAACAAAATATTGTGAAATATACTTCACTTTTATGTTTTAAAGTACCTATATATCGCTTTTTCCAAAAAATTTTAAAATTTTTCATGACAATAAATTAATCTTATCTATCTTTTATTGACAGGTCACTTAACAATGCAATTTATACACAGAAATCAAAACCTTTTAACTTTTTCAAGTCGCCTACTTCATGTTACACATTATTTGTGTAATTGATATGCTATACACTCCATTTGTATATTTTATAGTATACGGGTGGCCGTTTACGTACCATATTCTTATGGTAATTTTAACTCTAGTTAAGTGTTATGAAACACCACATTAAAACTGTGTAATATCCGTTTTAAAGTTGATTCATACTAATAAGGAAAATTCCGGTAAATAATTAGTTGTAGATCGACTAGAGAAAGAAAAAATTTTATTTTTATTAAAATATTTTCGAACAGGATATAGAGAAAGTATGGAATGTTGAAAAGTCAACTAAAATTTTTAAAAAATTAATACTTCCTATTGAATAAGAGGAAGTTAATGGATTTTTGGTCTAGTCTAGTGTCTCCGAAATACCAACCAGGCGTCAGTATTTATCATTTGCTTGTAACCTTGTCATTTTATATTTCAAAGAAAGGAAATATTGACTAACCAGACAACTTAAAACCAGGTTTTGGCATTGTCTGTTGATTTTTCATAAACCAGACGAAAAATAATGGCACTTTTAATCATCAAAGAAGGAAGTATATTAAAAAAAATGGAGTCCTAAATATACAGGTGTTTGAATTTTGTATGAAAGTGTTTCAATTATAAAAAATACTATTAAAATTCGCAGTTTTTCACCACACTGTATATATAACAGAAAATTTATAAGCCGATTCGCCCACTATTTAATAGTTTTGTAGAAAAAAATAGCCTCAAATTGAAAAAACGTTCTTCTTAACACCCTATATCTCTGAAAATATTCACCCAAAACCCTATCTATAGCTTTTTCTCTTATTTTTTTGGGAATCAAACCACAATAATGTTTTTTATTTCGACGTTTCGGTAGCGTTCCAGCTACCGTTGTCAAGATTAACTAGTAATGAAATAATTTTTGGTACCTATCTGACACAACGAAAAAAAAATTTGACAACTAGACAATTAATAATATTTTGAAGTTTAGGACTACAAAACTTTGTTGTCAAATTTTATTAAGGTCCATTCATAGTAGATCACATCTCTGGTAAAATGTGAAATAAAATATTTCATTTTATGACATTCTAACGATAATATGATAGTCTACTAGAAATGGAATCCAGTGGAGAGGTTTTTATTGGGATAGCACTTTTTTTCGCTTATTTTGGAAATGTTGTTAATTAAACGCGTTTGTTGTTACTTTTTTGTGTATAATTATTTTTGTTTTCAAAATATGTATAACTCAGTTTGGTGATTTTGTGTATTGAAGTGTGTATCGATTAACAACTATTCCAATGATAAATCATAAGAAAACCTAAATAAAAACTTATGATGCTATTCTGATAACGCGAGTAATTTATTATTGGAAATTTCTCTTTCTAACATTGGTAACCAAATTTGACTACATTCGGCTGAAATACTAGCTACAAATTTATCTGCATTTAGTTGTTTTAAAGCACTTTCTTTGATTTTTCGTCTTTTATTATTGGACTCTTTCAATATTATTTTTGTCGAATCCCATTGAATTTTATGCCTCTCTTCCCAAAGCATGTTTGCAAATACCTGACTTAAAGAACTCCCTATCTTTGATATATTTTTTATGTTCACTTATTCGGACTTTCAATGGTCTAGATGTTTCACCTCAATAGAATTTGTCGCATTCACATGATATCTGATATATGCAATTTTTTTGAAGATTGTTCTTCAGTTTTTGGTTTCGTTTTTGTTAGTATAGCAAAATTTCTGAAATAGCAGTTCACCCTGTTGATATTTTGGAAAACAGTAGATAAAAAATCGACCTGCCAAATATCGGTCTGGGCTGTTTACTGTGATCCACACTGTATATTAAAAATATCATAATAACAATCCAAATATTTTTCACAACTAATACATCAAACGAAAATAAAAATGTTAATAACAACAGATTTCAAACAATAAATGCAGAACAACTTTCAAAAGGCACTAAATTTGTACAGAGATACCAATACTTGGGTAAAAAAGAAACCCTAACGGTAATCAGTTTCAAGATTTCTGTATAAACCCAATTAGAAATATGGACCTTCTCTCTATTAAATATTAAGGTTCTTTTTTTAAATATTAAGTAACACTCCTTTGTTAAAACTAACACGTAATACTTATTATTCCTTTCACCATCTGTAAACGAAATCTTTTACTATAGGTACTCGGTTTAAATCCTCTACATCAACGCCATCTACCATGTTTCTATGCGAATTAATATCTCTTTATTCCTTCAGCTTCAGCATCTCGGTCTTAACCTGAGACTATGACCGGTTGACCTCCATCGCTATTGGTTGAAATATTACCTAAGAAGGCATACAAATCGCTTCACAGTTGACCAGACAAACTGTAGTGACAAGTTTAACAAAATACGGAAAAGACTAAGAAAATTTGAAACTACTTTGGAAAATTTGTTTTTTTTGTCGGTGATTTTAGGTGAAATGCAATGGGGTTGAAAATTGCCAAGTAGTGGCATTGTCCTGTTAGGAGCAGGTCCACATTCGAAGCTCTGAGCACACTTTTCTATGCCGTGAATGTCCGCTAGAAAGATTCTTTGAAGTTTTTCCTCCCAAGTATGCGATACCATATGGATTTTCATCACATGATGCATAGGCGTGCGCAGACTTTTTTATTAGGGGGGGGGCAAATATCAAATCGGAATCTTTTGATGAAAAAACAAAGAGCCGTGCCATCCGAAATATTCTTTTGCATGTTGCCGCCCTTCAATTTCTCGCTATTCATTTTAAGAATAAAAAACTGCTTTATCGTATCATTGAAAGAACGTTAAAATTTAAAAATTATAATTTTTTTTAATAGATTGATGTTTTGGGGAATTGGGGTGGACCGATTAGGGTGGGCCATGGACCCCCTGCCCCCTCCCTGTAGGTACGCCTATGATATAATGCATATCCTCGGTTTTATGATTTTTATCTTTAGTTTGAACCATTAATACGAATCACGCTGTATATAGACCTTTTTTTCTATTTTACAAACATCAAAGAAATATATCCAATGTAGGGATTTTTTTTGGTATCGGCAACACAGCGTAACGCGATTTGTTTGGTTGGCTGGTTTAAAGTGCCTTAGTCGAGGTTTCACGGCCAACTTTGAATATGTTTAAGAAACTCGAAACGGCTTGGGTTATTTAAATAAACAAGGTGTGAACTTTATGTTATAAATAAAAATGACATTAACATAGATAACGATAGCTCAAAGCGAAAACGAGTTAGCGATAATGATGAAAAACACTAAACAAGTATGTTGATAAGTTTTAGGTAAAGCAAATAATGGCGGATGCGCTGGTTTGGAAATATATGGGGGGTGGATCAACAATATTTACCAGCAAATCAAAAATAGGAAAATGTTCGATTATTTGCCTTAAATTCCAGCTTTTTGAACTTTAAATTGATGTGCGAAGTGTAAATCTGACAAAGCGTTTCAATGAAGAAGGAGAAAATTGAGAGAAAAGATCGAAGAATTGAAGCTAAGTGCCACTACAACGTTTTTTTAAGAGTTACATTTAAAACGGAAGTTAACTTGCAATTGGACCATTTTACATCCTATTTCAGTCAAATACAGAACAAAACTCGGAAGAACGCTGAAAACAGTCTGAAACGATAGGAAAACACACAATTCGACCTTATTTAATCCAAATACTCTCGATTTCACGTAAATACAGCCCAAAACCGTCAACGGTTCTCGGAATAAGTCAAAAACCCTCAAATCCACTTGAAAAGCTCACGAGAAGACTAAATAATGCACAAATTCACTCGAATATACTTTAAAACGAAAGTAATTTTGCGAATGGACTATTTTCTATTCTATTTCGGTCAAATCAAAGATTACAGAATAAAAATATAAGATGTTTCACTCGTTCGAATTTATCGCGTAAAGCACCGATGCCGCTGGTGACTGCCTGGTGACTTGGATGGTACAGTACGTCCTTACTTGCATTTAATTTGGCATATTGTACGGGACCCCGTCGAGCGCTGTTATTTTAGAACGGTGTTTATTGGTTGTTCGTGTTTTATATTTATGTTGTATAGATTTTTTAAATTTATTAACTAATTGTTGAAATGAGCAAAAAGTCATATTAATATTAATAGCTTAAACACTAAATATTTTGTAATATTTGCTAATATAAAATTACGGATTTATTTTTACAATAAGGATATTATATAAACAAGTACATTACGCAAGAAAACACAAAAATTCAATTCTGTAGCTAACCAAAGGGGAATTGGTCAGTTTCTTTTGAAGGAATTTACAAAATTTTCTTCTCATCATCCATGTAGGTAATCAATTTCCTTCCAAATATTATGCAAGTCTCTATACCAGAGTCCGTATATATTTTACTCTCAAATGTATATTGAAAGATTTGACAATAGATTAAATTTAACAGATAAACCAAACTCCAAACTTAGTATTTTACAACATTTATAAAAAAATTTAATAAAGGTATCCTGCAGCTGCTTCTCTTTTTACTGTTTTAACCTTGTCAATCCAAAAAATACGCGTTATTTAAAGATCAAAATTTAAGATTTAGTGGCCCTATTATTCTGGTGGCTATTGAGTATATTTAATTAAATTTGTGATAAATATCTGCTTGATTATCAATAAGTATCACAAAATTACTAAGATGCTGGATAAAAACTGTGAATTGATTCATTTTAAAAATTAAAGTTTATTTTTTACTTTTTTGAAAATAAAATACATCTCATGCTACTCGATGATAATGTAGGTTTCTGGAAATAACATCATTTTTAACATCACTACAGTAGTTTTTCAGTTTATAACCAAACAGACCAACGCGTTATGAGATATATTATGGTGAATGCGCCAGTTGTCTAAATTGTGGTGAAGGCGAAGGTGTAAGCATTTGCAGTAAATTATGTTTTATTTTTCGTACACAAACAAGGTTTTACCTTGCAATGTCTTATCATTCTCAGTACTAATTTCAAGGAATAATAGCAATTCGTCTGCTGAAATAAAAAGTAAGTATGTGCTAGTAAACCAATCATACGAAGCACGCCTTGAAAAATTAACATTCTACGTTCAACAAATTTATGTGTATAGCTTAAATTTAAGTGATTTGTTGAACTACTTAGCCCAATACTACATTTGTATGAACAAACTGGATTATTGAATGTTTTTTTTAAATGCTATTAGCTATAAAAGTATTTGAAGCAACAGCAAATTGAACGGAACTTAATTTAAAATAATAAAAAGCAAGCAAAATTATGAATTGAATATATTAAATTGGATCAAATCTACTCCTTCCCGTGTTAAATGAATTCAAGTACACCTCTCAATCCTATTTTCCTTTCATAAAGTGCGGGATCTATTTCAAAGACAGGATTTCTCCATCTTTCCACCCAGATTTTCAGTGAAAGAGGGTCGCATTCGGTTCCTTCTAGTTTCTATTTGTATAGTCAATGGTTAAATGAGTTTACACTAAGAAAACCTTCAAGGACTCTCAATTGGTTTTTGTTAAAGGTTTACAGTGTCTTTCGGTTGAAGGTCCCGAGATATTTTGCGTTTTTCCGCCTTGGAAGGCATTTCCAAAGCTATGTTCTGTCTTATTCTTCCTTCCTTCTCAGTTCTGCTCTAAAGGCTGTTTAAGAATATTATCATCATCAAGCCTTTAAATCTAATAGATTGTAGCCAAGACTAATGCGCTTTTAAATCCATTTCTTAGGGTGGATTACTCTCTTTTCACTCCTTATTGTTACAATTTCTTGTGTGTCCTGGCTTCAGAAGTTATTTTCTTCCATTCTGCTCTATTTCTGCATTTTTCTCTCCACTCTTTGATTCCCATCCTTTTTGTATACTCTTCTATCTGATTCGTCGAACTTTCTCTGGGTCTTCCTTCTTCTCAGCCATAGAGGAGTCCATTGTGTTATCCTTCTTATCATTTCTCCAGTCTTTTGTCTTATAATATGTCCTGTCCATTTTACTTTTATATATTTTACGATTGTCTCATTGGTTAAGAATATAATAATGTATAATTCGTCCATTTTATAGTTACTTCACTTAGCACTTAACGGTTTTTTGTCACATTTTCACGTCTAAATAATAAGTTACAAAATTTGGGTGGACTAAAAATTATGGATTTGTCATTAGCTTTCTTTTATTCACCCTAATTGAGAAAATTTTGTGAAATTAAGCTTAATTGCGCTCTCTAGCAGATTTTTCCCGGGGTCCCTCTTGTTATAATTCTCATTTGCCCACCCGGTATATAATTATTATTCCTAAAAAAGGCAGAGCGTATCCACTCATTTTTCAAGCTCTTGAAAACTATCTCGAAATCAACAATGACATTGTTTCATATTGTTCTAGATCTCTGTATTCGTGAATGATCTCACGTTTCTCTATCTCCCACGCTTGGTTACTTCTTAATATAATTAGTTTGTGTGTATTTTTGTAAAGTAATAAAATTATGAATAATCATATATGAGCTTATGTAATAAATAACATCTGGTTGTAATGTAGACATGTACTTAAAAGAAATTTGAATAAAGAAAGTGTTTGTTACAGATTCAACCCAAAAAATAAAGGAAGCTATTCATAGTTTCATATATGATTTATTACGGAACCGTCAGGTTCCTTAATGACCAATATAATACACTTGATTTCCCGTCCGTCACTTGCAGGTCTTAATCCCGAATTCGAATCGCCGTCCAGTTTATTTAATCTGTTCTGTTATCGGGACTGCCCTAATAGTTTACCTTGGCGGGGATAGGTTAGGTTAGGTATCTTATTATTCCTGAAATAAATGTACAAATACCTTTACCATTTAATTTATTTTATATTTCCTGAATCTCCTTAATTTTGTGTTTATCTTGTTGCGCGCAATTCGGCTCCTAATTTTGGTGTTCTTACTCGTATTCAGGTAGAAAATGAAGGCTGCGCGCTACTCATCCCTGCCCAAATAAACACCTTTTAAACAGGTCAGTTTTCACCCTGACGGGAACTCGAGTGACAGCTTAACGTACCCTAATGATGACACAGGTAGAGTGTTTATCTTGACGGGAATAGAGTACACGCATATTTCATATTTTGCTTGGATATTAATTTAAAATAGTAAATATATCAAAAATTACTAACAATAGGAAATAAACCAGTTTCCATTGGAAATTACTCCCAAATTTTGAAATAAAATTCAAATTTCAATGCACTTTCCGACCACAACCCGAGGATTTCCGAACGCTACCGATGATACGTGTGATGTCATATATCTTGTGTTTACTTATGTCAATATGGCAGGTATTGCATTAGGTTATGTGTAGTTGTGTATTTTAATCAACTATTAATTGCTTCATCGACGTAAAAATATCATTTATATGTTTGTTTGAGACCATTACGTGTTTGTGTGTGCTTTTTTTTATTTCTAAAAGTCAACGTAAAGTGGAAAGTGGTCATAAATATTCGATATTTCCGAGGATATTTTAAAACTTTTGTAAGAATATATTTTATTCACTAGTCAGTGTTCAGTGACGATTCTTTCATATTTTGTGAGTAAAGATATGGCTAGCGAAGGTTTTGTAAAAGCACAAACTGATAACTTGCCCAAAGTAGACTCATTTATGCTGCTTGAATTTATGAAGAAGAAAACAGCTGCTTCAATGTAGAGGAAATAAGAGGAGTTAAAGCATTATCGTAAGTACGATTCAAACGATTTATTTATGCATGCCTGTTTGAAAAAAAAAAAAAAAAGGTGTTAGGAGTCCTGAAAAAGCGTCAATTCTCACCAATAGCAAAATTTAGGCTTGTACCCTATTCGCGTGCGTCCATTTATTATTATAGCATAGTACTTAGAAAAAAACTACATGTAATGAAAACCTTGCGTTGATAAATTGTGTAGGTACTACTAGTAGTTTGCGCGATCACCTAAAAAATTTTTATTTGGAGTTATTGAAAAGATTCTAGTATTATACTATGTGAGTTTTTGAAAACTGAAGAAGTGCATGTTTATTATATAGGTAATCATCAATTTATATGAATAATGGGAAAAAGTGTTTTTCTTGAAATGCTGGGAGGGTTGAGGCAAAAGAAGGGAATTTTTTGAAATTGAAAAGTCAAAAAACTAATAATAATGTGTCTCTTAACACTCTTTCAGTAGGAAAGTGAAGAATTATGCCGATATCACTAATATTTAAATCCAAACACTCAAAATTTCATAGTAAAATCACGTGAAATGACATTTTTAAAGTTCTACACTCAATTTTGGCTACATTTAGGTACTTTAAGACGAATTCAAAAAAATGGTGTAAAGTGTTTTTCGGTTTCTGTGATCTAACAAGAGTATAATGCAGTCATCCAAGATTTTATCAGTTTGTCGGAATATTAAAATCTCAAATTACAAACACATGCCACTTTTAATATTTGAAAAAAAAGGATAAACGTAGGGGAGATACGGATATGTATTTCTATGAAAAAATACGAATACTCTCCAGGCTAGTTATATCAATTTTTACCAATTGATGTTTATTTTTGTATTAAAAAAGTAGTAATTTTATAATATTTATAATGTCCAGAAACTCAATATCATAAATTCGGAGGAAAGATGTGGTAAAAATAATGTTAGAGGTTCAAATAAATGTTTGATGGTCTAGACTAGTACATTATTTAAACGTCAATAATGACAATCTTGAGGATTTTGTTTTTGCATACACAATACATTTTATACTTATCGAACCCTTGCAAGAAAATGTATCTTATTCGCAATAAAAACTATCAAAGGTAATACCACGAGTGCTTCAATTTTTATCGATAATTTTTTCTTTTCCACGTAAACTTGTTTATTTGGCAAAAATTAAAAATATGAAAACAAACCGATTGATAAAATCACGAGTCCGTTAGGACGAGGGATTTTATCTAAATTCGGTTTGTTTGAATGTTTTTGCCTCAAATAAACAAGTTTGAGTGATGAAAATAAAAAATTATGTGATAAAATTTGAAGAGCGAGTTTTATTTGGGAAGATTATTTTTTTCAACAATTAAAAATTTTGTATTACCTGAATGTTCAATATTCTCTTGGGTGATGGCACAGAATCAGTTTGTGTTCATTTTTCAATAAACTTCGAAGCACTTTTAGTTGTCAATAATGACACATTCAAACTAAAATTTTGACGTTTCAATGTAAACAAGGTATTATCGATGAGGAAGCAGAATTATCAGTATAATACCGAATGATTGGCTAGAATAATGTATTGCTATTGGTTAACACCATCAAAATGTCAGATTTTGACAAGTGAAAAAATGTTCTGACAGATTTCGAAAGTCTGTTGCTTTCAAGCAACAAGCTTGAGAAAGTTGTCATAAAATTTTTGAGCATTTATCAATGTCCGAGGGTTATTTGGATAGAAAATTTTTTGATAACTATAGAAAAGAGCAAATCGTGACATTTCGAAATATTAAATTTTTGAAACTTTAAAATTGGAAAAAATCAATATGTTTCCATAGCAACATGAAAATAGCCCATGGTCTGTTATCAGTGTAAGTGTAATGTTGACATGATTGGGTGGAATTGTTCATATGATGGAAAATGAAGAAAATTGATTGGTTCTTGGAACTGTCAAAAAATTTTCTATGTAATAGATATTTACGATATAAGTTCCGTAAAGATTCATATTACGAAATGAGATGGGAAATTTGTCAAACAATGCCGTTAGGCCGAGTTTGATAACCCATTGAATATCGTAATATGAATTTACGATACGAATATAGTACAATATTTTATCTACTACCAATAATGTTAATTATTTACTCAAAATTAGTCAATATTCCTGAAATTAATGATATTAGAATCATGTAACAAGCAAGCGTTGCGCTCATTGATTTATTTTGCGAACTGTCAATTTTGACGCGTTCACTTCAGTTTGGTATAATTGTATCGACATGAGTTCCGACTATGAAAGTGTGGATTCTAATATAGAACTTGCTGCAAATAACGCAATACAAACCCTAATAATTGGCTGCATGGAGTCCTCCAAACGCCATAAAAAAAACCTAGTACCCGCTAAATCCCGCAATAGATACGAAAAAGAATATAAGCGATTGGTGCATTTTGCAAACTGTCAACTTTGACACGTTCATTCCAATTAATTTTACTTCACCGCGCACTAGTGCGGAGAGGTTCAAATAAATTTTTGCGAGAAGATGTATCTTATTCGCAATAAAAACTATCTATGTAAATAAATATTCAAATAATCGTCTCCACTTTCCCCTATAAAGCCCTACCCCAACAGCACTTACCTTAAGAGCACAAAAGATGCAAGAATCCGACATGCAAGCATGGCCAGATAGGTCCCGGAAACTTCTCCTGAAGATATCCAGATGCCACAGCACCTGCAAAAAAAGACACGCGTTAAACACATGTTGCCTTATTAATACACAATATCCTCCAACTTTTTCTTATTCATATCATGTGACAGCGTTGATGGGTAAATAGTACGGTATGGGACATTCTATAATAGCGCACGTGGCACTGTTAATCACAGTGTTCGTATTTTATGGCGTGGTTCAACAAGTGATTGAATTATTCAGTATCGTGATAGGTAGAGCAGTAAATTATGGTTCAAATACTAAACCAGGGTTATAGATGTCGTGAAAAATTAGGACTTCTTACCAATAACTTAATAATAAAATAACCATTCGATGTAAATGGATATTTTTGTTAGTCAATTTTATGGGAAAAATTCACAGATCAACGATCTATTGTGTTTTGTTTGAAATTAGCTCATAATAGGTATTTTCACACTGTAAATAATGTAAATCAGAAGTTCAAACAACCTTTTTAAAAATAATTCAAAAGTAATCAATCTGTTCTATAAATATACAGAGTTGTTTATCATTCGATCTTGTTTAATTTAAGATTGATATTGAAAATAAACCGATCGTTTGCAAAAAAACCACGTCCTGGAACTGTAGTACACTGTTAAAATTGCTATTTCTAAGAATAAAATGAAATATTTCCACTATAAAACGCTCGAGAAGTAAATAGTGTGAATATGCAGAAACCAAAGGTTGGAAGTGTAGTAAAAATCTGAAAAAAATCACCAGTTGAGATGGAAACCATTAATTTTTGGTATTTTAGCGTAAACATTATATGGAAAGAAACAATAGAAGAAGAAACACTCTCAGGCACTAGGCAAGGTGCAAAGACTTGCCTGTCTCAGTATTGCAGGGTGCATGAGAAGCACGCCAACGGCAGCACTAGAAGCCTTATTTGGCCTTCCTCCATTACACCTCGTGATAATGGGGGAAACAAGGATGGGGCTAATTAGGCAGCAACAAAATAGTTAGATCAGGACACATATCCATTAAGGACATCATAAGTGGAGCAATTTTAGATATGAAAACAGACTATATGGCCACTAAACTGAGGTAGAAATACCTCACAGAAAGGACTGGCAAGACCCATGCAGACTGAAGCTTCCCGAGGATAGACCTGGTACACAGACGGGTCACAGACTGGGGAAGGGACAGGAGCAGGTGTGTATAGTGAAATAAGAAACACAAGATGCTCCTTTTCACTAGGAGAACATACCTCTGTATTTCAGGCAGATATTTATGCTATCCTAGAATGTGTCAGAATTAACAAATATAGGACTGACACTCATAGGATAAATATACTAACTGACAGCCGGCAGCCCTTGCAGCTTTAAACAGCCGCAAGGTAACATCCAGACTGGTAGAAGAATGCCAGAAAGAACTAAATGAACTAGCATAACACATTAAAGTAAGATTAGTGTGGGTGCCGGGACATAACGGTATTTATGGAAATGAACAAGCTGATGAACTCACGAGAAGAGGTTCAGAAACAGCATATGTTGGAACAGAACCAGCTCTTTGGACCACAAAGAAGGAAGACCAAGTAGTGATGAGCAAAATTGGTCTTGGTCTTGCTGTCTTGGTCCTGCGAAAAAGCAAGACCAAGACCGAGACCAAAACCATTCTTCGACTCGCAAGACCAAGACAGAATGAACAAGAACAAGACTAATACCAAGACCGACTATGCAAGACCAAGACTAAATCTGCAGGACTCAACCAAAAATTATTTTTCACACACACACACACACTTTTTTTAATTCAAAGATAGTAAATTTAGGTTTAAAAATGTTTGTTGCAGAAAAATAAAATGTTTACAAATTGTTTTGAAAGATGTTCGTTAAGAAATTATGGCAAGACCAAGACTAAAACCAAGACCAAACAAAATACAGCAAGACCAAGACCAAGACCGAGACCAGACAGATTTGAGCAAGACCAAGACCAAGACTGAATAAGCAAGACCAAGACCAAGACCGAGACTGTTCGAGTCTTGGTCTTGGTCATGCTTTGCTCATCACTAAGTCTGAGGGCAAATACAAAAATGGGTACAAATCCAACATAAACTTCAGTGGAGGAACACTCCAAAGCAGGTACACAGCAAAACCTTCATAGGTGACACATGTGTAAAACGGGCCGAAGAACTACTGAATATCAGTAGGAATAAGCTGAGAATTATTACAGGTTATTTAACGGGTCATACCCCGGTAAAAGATCACCTGCATAAAATAGGGTTATATAACAGGGATCTCAGCTGCAGACTTTGTGGCATGGAGACCGAGACTGTAGCACATATCTTATATGACTGTGAGACTCTGGACTCGAGGAGACAAACAATCTTCGGAGAAGCCAATGTACCACCCGAAGTATATGGCCCACATCCAATGGACCTATATCGTCTACTCGAAGGTACGGGGATAACTGGATGGGTGGAATAAATGTGGGAGTAGAACGGGTGCCAAACACAAAAAAAAAACTCTCAGGCTCTGGTGCAGGTGTACACGGGCGCAAACCTAGGACAGAAATTTCAACCTCACTAGGATCCTATGCAACCGTATGTGGAGCAAGCCAATCTTTCTCGGACAGCCAAGCGGCATTGAAAGCACTTAGCTCTCACCGTGTAATGTCGAGATTGGTTTTAGACTGCCAAAAAAGACTCTCCTCAATAGGAGAACTCAATAAAGTATTGCTGGTCTGGATCCCTGGCCATTCTGGCATGGAATGAAACGAGAAGGCAGACTCTCTTGCAAGGGAGGGAGCCGCACGTGTTTCGATCGGACCAGAACGTACAATTGGCAACTCAATAAGTTTTACCAAAAAAACACTAAATACCTGGACAGCAAGAAGAGCGTTAGACTTCTGGCATAATGTACCAGGATTGTATCATTCAAAGGCTTTTATACATCCTTCGAAGAATGTCTCCAAACAAATGTTAGACTACAGCATGACCCACGTTATCTATAATAGGCCAATGTCATCTGAATCATTTTATGCTGAAACTTGGACTGTCGGAAGATCCGACTTGCCGTCTTTACCTGGAAGATGATGACACAGCAGAGCATATATTTGTGCCTGCTCGAATCAGGTATCCTATGTTTGGCAGGGTCTCTCTCTAGCCCTCGGACCTGAAATATCATTCACCAAATAAACTAATCGGCTTTAATACTAAACAACTAGTATGAATGCGAATCATGGAATCTCTTAAATGCGCAAAAAATTAAGATACAAGCCGTTGGAATGAAAGATTTGAAACGTGTATACGAAGCGAAATCGCTGATTAAAAGGAAGTGAGGCAGACCAAGACAGACATGAAATGCAGTAATAAGTAACATATTACAAGACGCAAGACATGGGGAGGAGCATCAACTAGAAAATAATGGAAAACATTTGTTTATGAAATCTAAAATGTGAATACGATATCTAAGCGGTATAATTATATAATGATTATATATACCTATACAATAGTGAAGTATGTCAGTTAGAATAGGGGCAAATATAATAAATAGAACCTCGCGTTCCATTATTTAATAACAATAAACGACAAACAAGAGCAGAGCTTATGAAAAAATGCAATTACGTAACTGAAAATATGTAAAACAGGATGCACTGCATACCGGAAATTATTAATTGATGCCAAACTCAATAGCAGCTTTATTAAGTGATAATAGATAGTGGAAATTTCAATAATTTGTTGTATGCGATGTTTGTAATAATAATAATAATATCATGTCTTGTAATTGTTGTAACTTACAGAAATATCTTTTTATGTAAACCACTTTTTACTATCTGAAATTTTTTATCAAAGATCACAACTGAATGACAATTTAAAAAACTACATTTACAATTTCCATAAACATTATAAACAATCATAATTCAATTCCCTCCTCATTTAAAAGCCAGTGTCTTAAAAGTCAAGATGGCGGATCGCACGACATAAACAAACGAAAAATTTACCTTAGAAACTTGATAAAGAGCTTTCGCTCTGTGGGTATTTCCTTTTGTCATATTGTCACTTTAACATTGTTTAAACAAAATAACGAATTTTAACTGCACTTTTACCGGAAAAACAATAAAAAAACGACAGCGCGCGCAATGTATGTTGCGTTCTAATGTAAAAGTTGGCTAAGTCAGTTTTGTTGGCTGTTGGTCTTACCTGTGCACAGGTGTAGTTGTTCGCCGAAGAGGAACGGGCGGGGAAGAAGGGGATCTGTTCGTGACAGAGAAAACGCCGTTTGGTTCCCGGTTATTTACTTTTGATTTATGCTGTTTTATTTACGTATTTTGCATAAATATTAGTTTTAAACGAAGTGTTTTAATACAATATTTGGTATCTTACCCCATAATAATAATATTAATAATTCAGCTAACATAATTTTTAGGAACTTGACAATACCGTATGTTAAGAGTTTATCAGAAAGAATTAAAAAAATTGGTAACCAATTCAATATTAGAACTAGTTTTAAATCGAATAATACATTGAGATCAATACTAACAAAAACGAAACCAAAGAATGAAGAACAATCTTCAAAAAACTGCATATATCAAATATCATGTCAATGCGACAAATTTTATTTAGGTGAAACATCTAGACCATTGAAAGTACGAATAAACGAACACAAAAAATATATCAAAGATAGGGAATTCTTTAAGTCAGCTATTTGCAAACATGCTTGGGAAGAGGGTCATCAAATTCAATGGGATTCATCAAAAATAATATTAAAAGAACTCAATAATAAAAGACGGAAAATCAAAGAAAGTGCTTTAATACAACTAAATGCAGATAAATGTGTAGCTAGTATTTCAGCCGAATGTAGTCAAATTTGGTTACCAAAGTTACAAAGAGAAATTTCCAATAATCAATTACCTGCGTTATCAGGATAGCATCATAAGTTTTTATCCAGTTTTTCTTATGATTTATAATTTGAATAGTTGTTAATCGATACTCATTTCAATACACAAAATCACAAAACTGAGTATACATATTTCAAAAACTTAAATATTCATACACAAAAAAACTATCAAGAAACGCGTTTTATTAACAACATTTCCAATATAAGCGAAAAAAACGCACTATCCCAATAAAAACCGTTCCTGGAACGTGTACTTCACTGGATCCATTTCTAGTAGACTATCATATCGTTGGAATGTCATAAAATGAAATATTTCATTTCACATTTTGCCACAGATATGATCTACTATGAATGGACCTTCTTTGCATTCTTCTTCTTCTTCCATTTTCAGACTGTCGAATTAAAAGAGAACACTACCGAAACCTTGAAATAAAGAATTTAAAAATATTTCCTTTTTTCTCCCGTCGAAATTGCATAAGTCTGTCTTGTTCATCTTACGGATTTTATTTGGAAGTTATTGTTAAACGCAATAAAAGAAAACAAAAACAGTGAGTATGTGCCTTGGTTGAATCGTCTGATCCGCATGATAAGACTGCATTTGACTGTAGTCCGATTATGAATTTGAAAATGGTTTTTGAAAGTACAGATGTAGAGCAACAAAACGTATATGTTCGATTTGTGATCAAATCCTGCCAAGTAGGTTAAAAACGCTCGAAAATACGGTCGAAAATGACTCTCTATGCATTTGATTAGATTGACTTAATATTTTGCATTCACTAAATCGACTATAGGCTTGGTGTACTATTATTTTATATTTTGTAAACGTAAAATTTTATTTCCTTCAACATCAACAAAGATAAATTTATATTCTACTGGTTTCGCTAAGTAATTCAGTGAGTGGCCCTATTCTTCGAGACTTTGGTGGCCTGTAGACGGTCGACACGGCATGATTTTTTGGTAGTCATTTGTACCATAACTGTTGTAAAGAGTCTAAAACTCAATAATAAAGACAAACTACAAAAAAAAAGTTAAAGTATGGCGAAATCCTTTGACAAGAGGAGAATTGCGAATTAAAAAAATTTTAAACTGTTTATCTACGCATAATGATAAATACATAAAAGACAAACAAACAAAATAGACGACGTATAAGGCGAAATAAATTCGCTTTGTTTGCGAGGATAGAATGATTAATAAAGACCTAATGCAGTGAATAACTGCTTGCTGACGATTACTAAGGTTGCTATGAATAGTATATTCTTCAACGAGTGCAGAGGCTATCATTCACGAGGATGAAGTTTCCAAAACGAGGGAACGCAGCGAGTGAGTTTTGGAATCATCCAAGTGAATAATAGCCATTCTACACAAGTAAAAGACTATAGTTTCTCCACGACTAAAATAAAAAAACTTCCAGTGAGGATCGAACCTCGATCGTCCGCGCCATAGTCAACCACCACTAGGCTATAGAGCATATTTATAAAAATGTAAAGATTAAATATATATACGTAACTCATATTTTTAATCGGAACCCTTACATTTATAAATGAAATTAATTCCGGGAGGCGAGCATATTCACTGTCCATTTTTTTCTCTTATAATACGTAAAATTATGATTTTATAATTATTTTGTCGTTTCAAAGGACGCGCTGTCAGAAGCGATTTGCGTTCTTAGGTATTTGACGTTTTAAAGAGACGATTTCATTTATTCATTTTAATTCATTTTAGCGTGAATTCTGATAATAATAGAATGTGATTGGCTAACGAGAGTGAATTCTTTTTATTATTCACTGGTGTGAAGAAGTTATATCATTATGCAGCTAAATATGTAAAAATAATTTGTGCGTTATTATTTAGTCGTGGAGAAACAAATTTAAAACACTTATATCCAAACCAATAAAATTTAAATCGAAAAATAATAGCTCTTTGCACAATCACAGGATTTACACACATCAGAAGAAGGCGCAATCCGCAACTTCACGGATGGCTCTAAAACCAATATGGGCTCAGGATGTGGAATCTACTCCAGATCTCTGAATCTAAACATTAAATGGGCGATGGGCTGTAATGTCAGCGTTGCTCAAATAGAGCTCACTGCTATCTACATCGCCGCAAAAGAGATTACCAAAGGAATACCACAGGTAATAAAATTCACATTCTTACGGATAGTAGACAAGCACTACTAGCCCTGAACAGACCACGTATCACATCAGGCCTAGTACTGGAGTGTCACCTGTCCCTGATCGCAGCCTGTAGCAACAACGAAGTCACATTGCCGACTCACTAGCCAGGAAAGCAGCCTCCCAAAAACTCTTGGACCTGGTACTTTCATTGGTTTGTCGGCGTCAGCTATGATTGACGTAATAAAGGAACACTCCCCCCTTTAAAAGTTTAAGTGTAGATGGGACGATGCAGAAGGTTGCAGGCTTGCCAAGGAACTGCTGCAGTATCCGGAGGACAGCAAAGTAGGCAAAAAATACGTGACTATGAACAAACAGAACCTTCGGACAGCCACGGGTATTCTGACCGGTCACTGCCAACTACGAAAACACCTCTACAGACTGGGTCTGTCTGACACTTCACTTTGTAGAGGATGTGAACAGGAAGATGAGACTGTCGAACACATTATTTGTGAATGTCCGACACTCTCTCAATTTAGGTTTTCTGTATTCGGTGAGTACAGGCTAACACAAGCCAGCATGAGGGAGCATACTTCCGGCGACGTTATCGCCTACCACAAAGAAGGAAGTCTGAACCTCAGAAAGATGCACAATGAGCCAATTGTGGCCTAAGTGCTGTGGGGTCACTCACCCTTCAAATTCTTACAGATACAGATACAAAGATAATCTAACAAGATACTAATTTATTAGCGTCCAAAAATGTTTGGATATCATTGGTTAATATTAAGAGAGCTGTTGTGCAACTATGTAGGTATTTGTCTGATCCCGGACTGAAAAAATTACCAGAAAAATAAATAATAAGTTATTACGTTTTTTCTTTTGTAAGAGTTGACGGTTTAGATAGTACTTCAGACTGAAGATGAGGATCATTAGTGGAGAAAGTCATCCCAATATATAAATTCTATAACAATTTAAATATGATTTAATATATGAAACTTTGTTTATTCGTTAAAGTTAAATATACAGATTGGGTGGAAGCCGAAAAATCAGAAAATACAATTCAATTGAACATAGTTTCCTTCATGGTGAACATTGTTTCCCCATTTTAATATGGAGAAGAAAATTAAGTGATCCAAGTGAACTAAAAGTACTTGATGATACTCAAAGTGTTAGTTTTCTTAATGATTAAAAGGGAATTATACCAAATAACATTAAGCAAATTTTATTCAGTTTTGTTATAACGATATCGAACATTTTTTCTGCAATAGATTTCCAGTGAGGGTCAGTTTTTTATAAACATCTGCCCCTTTTAACCTGTCTAATAACAATTTCGAGTATTAGAACCATATGATCGCATGTTTTCTCCACTCTACTTAAATGATGACTCACCTAGGAAAGAAGTACAGGTGTTAATTTGAAACACATTTTGCACCTGGGTAAACACCAGACAGACCCAGACGCAATTACACTCTGTACTAGACATTTAATTGCTCAATCAATTTTAGATAATTATACATTAAGTGCCGTTACATCAGGGATTTTTTGTAATATCAAAGGACATTTCGACAGCTCAAGTTTAATATTTGATAAGAGGTTGATACAGGTTGATAATTGAAAATGTATATAGAAACGTAATTCAAACTTTCACAATAAAGAAGTAGTAGATAAAGAAGAAGCAGAGAAAGAAGTAGCAGATAATAGTACAAAAGACCCCTCCACCTTCGGTGTCGCGCTCTTTCTCCAAAATTTGAAAATGAACTCTTGCAGTTTTTAGACAACATGCTGTCATGCAAAATTATCGGTAATTTTGATGCACTTGTGCAATTACTTCCGATAATTATGTTTCTCTGTCTTATTTATACGAGGTAGAGACGTCAGGTTGTTTTTAAGCAATTGTAGCAAGTGTCTTCATGGATGAATTTTCTGACGCTTTGGATTGAATTATTTAAAATTGTCTAACATTATTTTGTTGGACATTTTGGTTACAAAAAAAACACGTTTACCAAAAGAAACTGCTTTCTAAATTAAATAAATGGCTTCTGGGCAGACCACAAAATCATGACGTAAAAAAAAGATACCCAGAAGGAATAGTAATCACGAGATGCGATATATTGTCTGTGATGTGGATGTGGATGTGAGAACCTGCCCTGCCGCAGGGTACCAACCATGTCTCTACATAATCTTCTCGTATGAAAAAATTGTGATATAACCTTCTATTTACAGTGTTTTCTACAATACCGGTTTTGATGTATCTAGTATAGTCGCGCGTGGCAGCATATACTGGGTTAATTTTCCCGCGTTTTGTATATTTTGTTCATTCTGCCATTATTGTAAAAAAAACAATGATAAGTATTGGAATTTTTGGCTGAGATATACAAAATTGTCCAGAACAATATGAAACCCTTCTCTTTCAACACAAGTTGTTTTTTGAGTGGTTTCAACAAATTACTTGAAATTTATTACGTTGTGTATACGTGCGTGTGCCCATATAAGCATTTTAGACAATTTCGAAATAACATTAGCGAAACAAAATTCAATTGTAAATCGTAACGTTATGAACCGACCCACTCTAAGCCATTTAAATGCAAATCCAAACAAAATCAAGTCAACCATAATGGTTCTTTTTATATTCGTAACCTTATTCTTGTTTTTCTATTCTTTACTTTGTGTTACACTCTCCCACGCACACCCCCTTTCTCTACTTGTCCCTAATGGTTGTATTTATTTTCTGATTTGTGGTCTTAACCTTTGCAAAATTTGTTCCATATGATTCACTGGTTTCTCCATTCTTTATAAAGAAAAGATACTGCCTAATAGTATGATTATTTTACAGCCAAAAAATTTTGTAAATAAAAAAAGAGCCTGTATTGTTTCTTTTCCTTTGTCTGACCAGTATTTTAATACTTTCAATTATTCAAAATATTTTGGCAAAACTTCAAAAACATTGTTTCCATACATATATTTAAATATATATCCATATATTTCAATCAAATCCATCTAAATAACCCGATTTATAAGAACGATTGATCGTATTCTAGTAAAGCCATATGATACCGCTTATACGATTATTATCTTTTGTCGTCGTACTACGCGTACTACAAAGTCTACAACATCACAACTTGGAGGGATTTTTTTCCCGCGTCTAGATACTAGTTTTAACCCCTTCCCTCTCATGCCTCCGGTACGACTAGTAACGTGAGTGAAAACAACAAGTCCATTTAGGTACCTATTTCATAAAGTGGTTTCAAGAAGAAGACTCTCAAGTCGGTACTGTTGGTACTGTAAAAAGTAAAGAAAAACCATTTGAGTACCGTGAAGAACCGGTCTTGTTTGTAGGATTGACACGTTGCCAGTTTTATCAAAACCAGTATTGTGTTTGGTTATTTGAAATTTTGTTTGGGACGTACTCTGATATTTGGCATACTGTATAGTATTATATACTTTCGGCCTTTCCTTTCCCAGAGGAATTCCAGTAGGTATTTCTGCAGGCTTTAGTATAGTGTCCCCATATTTCCTAATTCAT
>CAJUYI010003117.1:0-25411 GCA_910591695.1 Galerucella pusilla | reverse complement strand
AGATTCAACAAATAATGGTTAAAATGATTATGATAATTTTTAATTATAAAATTGTTGTAGATATTGACTGTCTAACGATTATTTTCAAACCGCAATTATGGAGCGCTATCATACTTTTTAAGATACGTAATGTATAGAACAAACTTCAAGCAATATTATCCTTTTAATGTTTGAAAACATTTTAAACATAATACCTTATATCTAGTCTCATCATATACTGTGGTCTCATTTCAAATAATTTATTATTTTTTTCTTCTTTGACTGAACTATAACTATATTTGGGAAGGGTTATTTTACAGCCGATGTTTACACTTTAGTCGGTAGTGTAACATCAAGAAAGTGCGTAGTGCTTTTCTGATGGAAAGTATACATATTTATTAGCAATTATATCTTTTTAAATAATGGTGATAAAACTGATAATTTTAGTAATTCGTTTTCCATAAAAAATCGAATGGGATACAAAAAGGGCTCAGTTCACGTCTGGTATCCCGTTTAAACCGGAAGCCCTTTTATCAATTACATGAAATAAAATATAGAATTATGTTTGGTAAGTATACAAAAATAATATTAATACCTTTCAGAGTTTAGCTCCGCAACATAACTTAAAGGGGATATACTTTATAAATAAAGAATTACGTCGACTACACTTATATTCCTGGTCTAGAGATAAGGTTTCCTTTTTCCGATTTTCGGCTGTTTTTCGAAGCAAAGTGACTATTTAAATGCTTTATCTGAACCACGTCGTGATGCACCCGAAAACACACAAAGTTTAACGCCGACTAATCGATTTTGTTGTCCTCCAGCACAATATGACCGACTTGACAAAGTCACGTGGTCTGGAATGGTCTGGAATGGTCTATTAGGACGTAAAGTTTGTGAGATCTTATATCCGAATTTGAAAAGTAATAGACAAAACAACTTTCTGCTCGTAGAACATGTACTTAGATTTTATTACTTTTTCTACAATTGTCAGGTCTGGACAACGATCTAGATGATCCTACTGACTGCGCCAATTAGATAAATAAAGCTTTTAAATTGTTCAAACTTCGCTTCATTGAAATTAAATCTTCTTTAGTCGCCTTGCATGATTCTTTGGTAGGGAAAAAACTAATATGGCGTAATGTGGTATAGGCGTACAATATAATTTTTAAAGGAAGTTAGGTTATTTCTAAAAAATTCCATCCACTATGTGCGTACGATACAAAATTATCAAAAGGATTTCATTTATTTGTGTTTTCAATAATTGAATTCAAGATAAATATTTTATTTAAGTAGGTACCTACCTCCATTTTTTAAAGGGGGCAATTCCTCTTCTCCTAATCTCAGGTCGCCATCTTTTGGCCATCCGTCAAAATGTTTTGCGAGGATATATACTTTTGCTCTCACCATGCTTACCACTTTTGTAAACTAACTTATCAAATATCACACGTACTATATATCATTATTAACAGTAACCTTTGGTATCTAGATTAGATAACAATTTAACTATAATGATTTTTAAAAAAATTATTTTGATGAATGTAAATAAATAAAAGAAATCAAAAAAATGTGTGTCAATTCGGTTCCTTTGATGCTTATTAAAAGAAAGTCATGAAGTGACGTTTTCTTGAGTCAGAGCTGTACTTTGAATTATTGATAAAAGCAAATTTCATTGTAAATATTTCATAACTCGTGACTAAAGTAACGTTTTTGACTCTTGGTACTCAATATACTATTATTCTAGTTACTGTTGTAGATATTTCCTCATTTTTTTACATATTGATATGTCATTACTGACATCCTTCTAATGATGCAAACTTTTGTTTGTGAAACCGATCAAGGTCCAAAATAAAAAATAATATAGTATTGTGGAATTTGGTTTCACTTAGGTCCGGTTCTATCACATCTGGTCAAAAGTGATAGTTTGTCAACCACTGGTCAGGTGTTGATGATCTTGAGGTTATGAAAAAATGTGTTCTATCATCATGTGTCAGCTACTTTTAACCAGTGGTTACTTAACATCGATAGTTTTCGTGAATGTACTATCCATTATAAAGATATTGTACAAAATTTGATATTCCCGTCTAAAAATTGCATATAAAAGTTTGGTTATAGGTATGTCAAAGCACCTTGTTACAGACAAATTATATTTCTCTATGCACCTTGTTTTGTCAGATTGTCTTCGTTTCTATAATGGAAGAAAAAAAAAGAAAAGAAAAGAACTTAATGCTTTATTGGTATTAACCAAAAAATATTATAAAATAATATAGAATAAAACCACAGATGCCGTAACCTGGAAGGTAAAGCAGCAATGTTGGAAAAACATTGCCGCTGAGCTAAACAGTTCCGGAATTTATGGCAGAAGGTCTGATCTTACTGAGAATTTCATAGTAATTCACCCTTTCTCGGATTAGTTTTTGTCTTCGAGGTTGAGGCATGGGAAAGGATAACTCATCCTCATCTGAGCCATCAAGATACTACTTTATAGGATTTATATTAAGCGCTAACGTCTTTTTTTTACAAGTAGTCAATTAAAAATAAATGGAGATGTGCTGTGACAGGAATATATTTATTCAGAATTGTCAAGATTGCAAATTGAATTGTCACCAAAATTAGGTTAACCAGTGGTCACAGTCTTAGCAAGAACTCAAAGTGTCTGTTACTTTATCCTTTGGTCAAAAAACTTTAACCTATGGTTATATCGAAGCAAGCGGTCATATAACAGCAAACCTCTTGTCAGATCTTGTTAACCATAACTAGAACTCTTAACCAGAGGTGATAGAACCGGCCCTTAATCAATTAAGTGCACGGGATATGAAATTACAGCCTGGTATTGTAAGTTATGCAACGTAAAAGGAGCAGAGTCGTGTCTTTACTAAGAGCACCAGAATATCTGGTTAGGTTAAAAAATTTTAAAATATTCGTGAATGAAATAAAGAGTCATAATTGTCAAATACAATACTTTTATTTTTATAAGTAACGTAGTTTGTTAGTTGAGCATAGCTGGACGTCTATTCCTGAACAATGAGCGGCATAGATTTATGGCGAATGATCACATAAGGCTATTGTCGTTATTGATCTTATAAAAATCATACGCTTCGGATCGTATGGTCCGAAATAGTGGAGCAGAGTCGAATGAATTGGCGCTTGCCTAGTAAAGAGGTTTTTTAATGGAAATTTGTTCACATTCTGTCATAGAGAAATGAGTATATAATTACCTACTATTTCTTTATGCATTCCGTAATTATTCTGTCAGTTCTCTGTTTCTTTGAAACTTACATTCATGTGCATAGAGTTGAAAAAAATACTTTGACGTGAGTTTTGGTGGTTTTACTGATTTTCAGTGTTTTTAATCGGTGTTTTATTATGGACATGGGGAACTATTATTTTTGGCACGTAATGATGGAGGATTTACGGGAGGCATAGGAGGAAGTACGAATTGAGGAAGATAGAGGCTCCAGGTTTTTATATGACCATCGCTTGGAAGCATACCGTTTGTGGGGGCACTTCTTTTGTAAGTAGTGAAACGTGACTGACTCATTTTTATTCAATTTTAATACTAATTGATTTACTAAACAGAAAACCTTTTTTCTTATTGGTACTATAACATAACAAATATAAAAAGTAATTAATGACAGAAAATTATGACAACCGTACAAAAAAGAGGCTAAAAATAACCAAAAAGTAGATCTTTTGTATAAAATAATGCTGGCAACAACGCAATAATTTTGAACGTTCACATATTAGTAAATCAATTTCGACCGTAGGAGTCGATAGATCGCACGGGATAGATCCCATCGTACGAGAGAAGCACCGGATCGTATGATTTTCAAGAATAGCTACCCTGGACGCCTATTCTCATCGATAGAACATAGTTGAGAGAAGTGAGTATTCTATCACACGAGTAGGAACGTTCCTTGCTCTCTTGAAATTTCGAACCGTATTCTGAGCCATGCGAAATTCTTGGACATTGTTGCCGTATGTTATCAATGAATTGAAGTGTATGTGGTAGACCATTTGCTCAAATAGTAGTTTAAGAGTAACAAGAAAACGTCATATCTTGATAGATGTCATTTTATATTTTAATCTTAGCAAAGAATACACCGTTAGGTTGTGTATTCTTTGATCTTAGTGACAAAAATTTCCAAATCATAGATATAATATAAAATAAAAATGGACCGAAAACCTTCAATAATCAGTTCTGCGCAAAATGATGTATTAGTGCAGTTTATGAAGGATCATGAAGATTTGCAAACGGGCCGGTTTACTTTCTTTACTTTAATTCATGACATATCAATGACATATCAATGTAATATACGTTATGCGCATGCGATTCGCATGAAAATATTAGATTCGTGTGCTTCAAAGCAGGAGAACAAAATTGCTCCCCTTCTACCAAAATTTCATAGGAAGGGAATCGGCGAGAATACGGCGTATGAAATTTCAATGGAACAATGGCGGATTTTCTCGTAGGAACGCTCACATCTCTTGGTTGAGAATAAGCACCCTGGTGTACTGAGTTGTAGGAGTACTGTTCAGGGTGTGAACTAGTCCAGTAGGATACAAACACATGAAGGCTTGAGAACGTTCAAGCCCACAATGCGCATTCGTCGTGCGGACAGACTTCCTATAGGAAAGTTGCTGTGAGAAATTCAGCTAGTGAACATCCATGTACAATCTAGGAAAAATTAATAATAAAATAATGGAGCTTCAATCAAGTCGTAACTTAAAGGCTAAATTCCAAATAGTGAAACACAGGAAGTTATAGTAAATATTATTCATTTTATGAGAAAGACTTTAAAAAAGTTCAGGATCGTGTCGTGTTGGCAAACGGGTGTCAGTTTGAGCAATTTCTTGGGAAATGAAGTTGATTGAAGACGGTGAATGTGCATCATTTGTAACTCGAAACGAAAAGATAAAAACAAGTGCACCAAAAACTAATTTAGACGATTTAGATATAGGACGTCTTAGACGATACAATACAAATTTGTTTTTTATTGGTGAACCATTTTACCTATTTAAAGCACGCCTCAGCGTGTTTAAATCGAACTTTAAGAACGCGCGTGTTTTAAAATCGATTAGTCAAATAACACAATAAATATCGCCGATTGAACACCTTCAAACAATGAAGCAAACAGAAATGGCGTTATGAATTTTGAGCACAGATTACAAGTGATTTTGAGCATATTTGACGTTTTGAACCAAGCCGTCACCGTTATTGTGCATAGTTGCCAAGGATATGGTTTGTGCAAAAAAGTATATATTTGTGGTATGATTTTTATACATTATAATCTTTTTAATTGTGTAATTCTTTTAATGGTAATAAAATTGATTTAAAACAAGTATCTAATTATCGAATATTTGTATCTGTTTAACTATCACACTTGAAAATAATGCTTATAAAATATTTGACCTATGATCGTAAATTGAAGGAAATATTATGCAAATTGACAACCCTGTTGAGAAATTTCGCGAAGCAGCCCGAGCGGAGTCGACATACGACGATGGACATTTAAATGGATATGTCCAGCCATCTCTCTCTCTTTTTACTGTTCTCTGTCAAGTTTTCGTATCTGTTCTCTTTATAATCTGTGACGAGGTTTCGATTTATTTAACTCGGAATTTTTTGTGATATCCTCAGGCTTCAATTTAGGTAAGTGTCCCTCTTCTATCCAGTATACTAGGATTTGAATTGAAGCTTCTTTCGTGCCACAGATTCTACATTCTTCCTTTCCACGTGACTAAAAACTTTTGAAATACATTCTTATGAAACGCCAATGGGTTCTTGCGTTACTAGGAATATCGAAGTAGGAAACATGAAACGAGAAATGTGAGATTTGTCGAAATTGCCCGTTTCTCATCCTAAGGATAGCCAACGGCATTAGAGTATGAAATAACCGACTTAAATTACGTAACAAATTTCTGTTATTCAATTCCTAGCACAAATTTGGTCGAAAATAAATAAAATTAAACGAAATTGTTAATATTTAATTAACAAAATTGAAAATAGTGGATAATATATTTTAAAAAGCAAATAAATAAATGATTTAAGCCGTTGCTACGTGGAATATTTCCAAAATTATTTAATAAAATCAATTAATAACAAATACAAATGTTGCATACTGCTTGACCTGATTCGCAGAAGTAAATAGGAATGGAAATATAGGGTATTTCAAGAATATAGTACAATGAAGATTCACAAATATAAACTAATAATGTTGAATCTACAAAATATTTTAAGTTATGAAATCAAACAATTTTATTTTGTTAAATCTACATTGTATTTAAACATAAAGTGACGCGTTCCGCTAACACAGTAGCTTTTTCAAACGAAAATATTTTAAATTTGTCTTTCTATCCCCGAAAGAATATGCTATACAATGTGTATTTCATGTGCACCCTTCATCAGCCTGTATCCCAGGAACCAACAAGGTATAAAATAGGAAAAGTTCAAATGTTCGTTTCACAAAAGAGGAGTTCAGTCTAAGGTCAGTGTGGCCAACAAAAAGTAGTTTTTTCTGACAATAATGACATTCAAAATTCAAACCATTCAAAACATAAGATTTTTGCATGTTTTTTATCATTGCGAACATCTATATTGCTTTATTGAAATAATGAATACACCCCCGAAGGGTATATTTTGAAATTTAAAATGACTTTTCAGCTGAATACTCAACACATCGGTGGCCAATAATTCTAGGAACTCTTGGCAAGTCACCATTTCATTTCTGTTGTTCAGTCATTAGTTATGTCAAATGTTCATTTTTGTTGATATTAAATTCGTTTAATTATTGTGTATGTCCATTTTTGATTAGATTTTTGTAGCATTTCTAGTTAGTTGTATCTCTATTCTTCTAATTACTTTTTCAACTGACATCTGACATAACTAGTGACAGATAACAGTAATGAAATGGTGATATGTCATGTCATTCTTGTCAGAAAAAACTACTTTTTGTTGGCACACTGACCTTAGACTGAACTCCTCTATTTCTTAGTTTTCTCTGTACTAATTTTAGTTACCCAGCAGTCAATTTATTTAAAAAAATGCTCAATCAAAAAATTTTAATCAGCCACTTCCTTTCCTATATTCATATCAAAATGTTAAACAATTTGGATGCCTTAAATATTGTAGTTATAACGATCAATATTTGACACATAACAAAATTCCCATTATTAGCTCAAAACCCCAAATTCCATTATTTACATAGCACGTTTGGATTGTTTCCCTAATTTCCCTAAACTTTGAATCTTATTGGAATATTTCCCCCATGCTTCCAAGTGCCTTCAGTATCCACAAAGTGGTATTAAAAGGATTCAAACTTTGTATTATAGGAAGTTGTAGTCGAGCCAATCTTATAGTGATATCCAACTCGTACGAACTACGAAGTAACATCCCAAAGTATTGAGATTTATCCATTTAAATATCTGAATGCTGATTTATAAGCAAAAAGCCCATACCCACTAGTAATGTAAATTTTTAGATATATTCTTGTTTTTCGAAAAAAAAATTCAATTAACTTTTGTATCATTTATTATTCATCTTTACAATAGCTTTACCAACGTTACCGCCTTTCAACATTTCAACAAACGCCTTGAACATATTTTCGAATCCTTCTGTAACAGTTTCGCGATACTTGAGCTTTCCTTGCTTTATCCATTCTGCGTTTCGTTCAATTGCTTCATCCCATCTGTTCCTCCATCTGTTTACTAAGAACCCTTCAATTCGTAATTGTTTTCCAACTATGTACATGTCGATAGATGGCGCTAAAAACATCAATAAACATTGGGTAAGATGCATTAATGTTTTTACTATAATAGTATATTTGTCAGCTTCAAGTTATAGTAGTTAAACAAAACCGCAGAAAAGGATACAGAAGACAAAGGATTATCATAATGTCAGATAGTCAAGCAGCCATTGAAGCTCTGAGCTCTTGTGTTATCAGTTCCAAAATGGTGTGGAAATACCTAGACAAACTCAATGAACTAGGCTAGAACAATATAGTCACCTTACTATGGATTTCAGGACACACTGGAATAGAAGGAAATGAAATAGCAGATGAACTAACAAAGAGGGGGACTGAAATACCTTTCTGGGGGCATGAACCCTTTTGCGGAATCAGCCCCAATGTAATATTGGAAGAAATAGGTAAAGCCGAGAAAAAGAGAATATCTGACCATTGGAAAGAGCTAGTAGGGCTTATACAATCAAAGACTCTTCTGAGTGACTACAAACTGTTGAGATCAAATGAATGCATAAGTCAAAGTAAAACTGCGCTAAGAGTCCCTAACGGGACATTGTCGCCTGAATGGGTACCTGAAAAAGCTCAAAAAAGTGGAGGAAGAAGAATGCAGATTTTGTGGCATGGAAGAAGAAATCTCCATCCACATACTTCCAACTGCACAGCACTTCAGAATCCTAGAGCACAGCACCTAAGAGATTACTGGATAGAAGAGGAACATTTACCTAAGTTGAAGCCTGCAGACATCCTAAAATTCCTCCGGGAAATAGGACCAAAGGAGCTACTACTACTACTACTACGGATTTACCACTAGGTCAACTAGACTGCGGCCTAGAGCTGCGAGCAAAAGGGGACCGCACGCTGCAGCGTTTCATAAAAAAAATTTAAAAAAAAAATACTGAATTTCATTTTCTTAAATTAATACTTACCGCAACTTTAAATCGAATACATGACTTTTGAAACAATACAATCTAAAATCTAAGTAAAATAACCAACGTACATAAAAATAAATATTAATAATAAAAATAAACGTTATGTATTAATATGAAAACTGCTTTATACTTTAATTCCATAATCGTGAAGTTAAAGGATACGATATAATAATTATAAGCCACTTTATATTATTGTTAGCATCCGCATCCTGCATCCATTAATGTTTTCCAATTGGTGTTTATCTTTAAGATATCTCAACTACTCACTTGTTTTGACGTGAGCTTGAAATAAGGTACATTTCAATTTTCCACCTGCCGGGGCGGGGGCCGCTCGAGTTAATTTGGCCTAGGGCCACAAGTACCCTAAATCCGGCACTGCACTTCCCTGAAGCCTTTCACCCAAGTACTGCCACACACCCAAGCCAACCGAAACTCAAACTCTCCCACCTAATACATTTATATTCAATTGAAAACCCTTGCTCTAACTAAAAAAAATGGATAAATAACATACCTTCTTGTTTTTCGTTGTATCCCGATATAGAGCCACACTTTGATATTCTTCCAAAATCATTCATCTGGGAAATGACAGTTACACTTATTTTTCCACCAACCTAAAATGATCAATAATTATCTTTTCAATTTAATATAATCTCACTATTTATTATTGTACGTACGTTATCAAAATAGCAATCCACTCCATTCGGTGCTAATTTTTTCAACTTTTCATCAACATCTTCAGTTTTATAATTTATAAAATGATCAAATCTTAATTCTTCGGTTATCCATTTACCCTTATCGTCTGATCCTGCTATTCCTATTACCTTGCAACCTTGAATTTTAGCAATTTGACCAACTTGGCTTCCTACAGCTCCTGCTGCTCCGGAAACTACGACTGTCTCTCCAGATATAGGTTGACACATTTCAAGAAAGCCAAAATATGCGGAACTTCTATAAATTAAAACACGAAGAAGAAAATATGAAGCCTATACAACTATACTACTTACCCTGTCATACCTACTGCTCCAAGAGCTAGTGATAAAGGTAAATTTTTCAATTCTTTTGATATTAATTGTGAAGGTGTTCCTCCATTTACACCTATAGCTTCCCCAGTGGAAACAGTGTGTGTTCTCCAACCGAATTGACCAACTACATGCTCGCCTACAGGATACTTTGGATTCTTACTCTCTATTATTCTAAAAGCATATTAGATTGTTAATAATTATCAAATTTTATTACAAAGCGGATCTGCTTTGGGGAGGAGGTAAAACAAATCTAATAGGTACCTAAGATAATAAGAAGAGAAATATATACATGCTCGGCAAAAATTTCTCTTTTGTATGTAATATCTCATATGTAGGAGCAGAAGTAAGAATAAAATACTCCCCCTTTATGAAACACCCACCACTCCAAACTGGCATGTCATATTTCCCGTAGGAATTTTAGGATATCTGCAGGCTTCAACTTAGATAAATGTTCCTCCTTTACCCAGTAATCTCCCAGGTGCTGTCCTCTAGGATTTTGAAGTGCTGTGCAGTTGGAAAGTATGTGGAATCTACATTCTTCTTCCTCCAGCTTTTTCAGGTGCCCATTCAGGCGACAATGTCCCATTAGGATCCCTGTTAAAACTCTTAGCGCAGTTTTACTTTGACCTATGCATTCATTTGATCTCAACAGGTTGTAGTCACCCAGAAGAATCTTTGATTGTATAAGCCCTACTAGATCTCTCCGATGGTCAGATCTTCTCTTTTTCTCGGCTTTACCTATTTCTTCCAATATTACATTGGAGCTGACTCCGCAAAAGGGTTCAGGCACCCAGAAAGGTATTTCAGTCCCCCTCTTTGCTAGTTCATCTGCTATTTCATTTTCCTTATGTTCCAGTGTGTCATGGAATTCATAGGAAGGTGACTGGCTTGGTGTCGATACACTTCCTGGAGAGGGGAATGCGACATTGCCTCTCTGTTGCTTTCTCTTTTTCACTTACAGGAAAGCAGTACGGAATATAATTATTTGCGAATCTGTATAGCAAAAGGGAAGTCAGTGAAAGAGTCAGTTCGCTGCTTTTCCGTAAACATCGAGAAACGTGAGAAAAAGACATAGAAGTGGACCAAGATTACCACCCCCTTTTTTTTGGTTTATTCTATTTATCGATTACCTTTGAGAAGAATCAAAATTAGGTATTTTAAATTGTAAATTCACATATTTGAAACTTACTTTGCTACCTGAGATCCAATAAAAGTTTGCCCAACTGTTAAGGAAGGCTCATATGCTCTCATGTAAGGATCCACGCTCAAGTAGACTGCTTCTGCTAGAAATTCTGAAAAATATAAACTTCAGAAATGCTCCTCGTATATACTAGATCTGGCTACATCTGATTTCTACCCGTTCGCAGATCTCAAAGGGAAAGTAACTCGTCAACTGAATCATTTGCTTTAGGCTCTTTATCAGATTGTAAATTGAACCGCGAAAAAACAGATTTAGAAGATCGTGGAACAATTTTACGTGAAATTTTTAGGCTACAAATACTACTCTGTTGAAATTCTATATTAATACCCCATTCAATACGTTTGGGGGAAGGATATTCCCTAATAAATCACGGTTGTGAAAAACATTATTCATATTAATCAGTGACAGTTTCTTTAGCACGAAAGACAATTTTACAAAATCCATTTTAGAAAAGATTCATTATTTAGACACTCCATGGTTTGAAGGAAAATGATAAATCAGCAATTTTCTCGTAAAATTGTGGTTAGTTATTACAAGTAGAACGTAAAGTTTCTACTGCACATCCAAATGTTATTAGCAGTCTTAAAAATATCTGCCTGACACTAATATCTTTATTATCAATCATGATTAAAAAATAAATCTCATTTACTTATGAAATAATCATTTTTCAGACTGTTGCGTAATAATTTTTGTCTCCTCCTTTCGACACTGTTTTGAAGTACCTAAGTATCATTATTATTATTACCAAAAAGGTATCGATTATTCACAAAGTTTGGACTTTCTCCATCTCTAACCAAGCTTTCTGTTACTCTTGAAGTACTGCTGTACACTTCTGGCTTCGTTATATCGTACAAAATTTTATCTACAGCTTCTTTTTTATTGTTGACGCTCTTCACTACATATCTTTCAGCAATAGCTGCAGATTTCCAACCGCCATGTCGCTTAAGAGCTAAGGAACTGTCAAGCTCTCAAAGTTCAGAAATTTAACAATCTTATTTGGTTAAAAATAAAGTAAAGGTGTACCGAATAAAAATTGAAGTAATAATATTTTCATATACACACAAAATTAACAAATATCGTCAGTTCTATCAAAAGAGCTTTATGAAACGGGCGGCAATCTGACCAATCAAAAGGCAGCAGAAATGCCAATTTAAATTCAAATCGCTCCTCTTATTATAAAAACAAGGTTATAGTAAATGCTACTCACATCCATTTTTCAGATTGTTGCGTAATATTTTTTATATCTAATTAGAATAATCTACAAATTAATATTTTACCTCCATTCTTCAAAGCCGGCAATTCTTCTTCGACCAATTTAAGATCGCCATCTTTCGGCCATCCGTCGAAATGTTTTTGGAGAATATATACTTTCGCTTTTACCATGTTTCTCGCTATTTTTCAACTGAACTGGAAAATATCATTACCGGCTTGTTTATAACAATTAGGGTTTCAACCTTCGACCTGTAGATAACCAACCGTGTGTGTATCTGTCCTTGAATTGTTTTAAAATATTTTGAGAATGATATCATCGAAATCTTAATATAGATTGTTTGTGTTGCATGATTTTTGGTTTTTTTAGAGTTCTAGTTGTACAAAGCGATCATAAATTAACGGTTCCATTTATTATTAGATTACCAAACGGAATAAATATTTGTTCACTCCGGAGGAATAATAATTGACAAACTATGCCAATACTGACAATACAGTATTAAAAGACCTTTCAATTGAGGTATTACAAGACTCACATTCTAATTTGAAAACATTTGCAATTGCGTTACCACGTAAAAATTGGTAACGTCACCATGTTCGCAAATTTTTTAAAAAATTGGCAATTAGAATCAAATTTAAAGATTTTTGTGAAAACCAAATTGTTTGCAAAATAATAAATTTGTTCAACAATTTAGCAGCGCTCTGTATATCTGTTGGATCGTCAAAGGTTACATGGTCTTAGGCGTAATGAAAAGTTTTTACAATGTATTCAAATGATTATGTCCAATGAAACGATGTCGTATATCGAATTTCACGAAAAACGTTTCTAACTAAATGTGGCTCCTTTGCTTAAAACATTTTAATTACATTAACAGTGAAGCAGTTTAGACCCTTTTTAGAATCAACAAAATATTTTCTAAATGATACTATATATACTACTTTCGCCTTTTTGGACCTTCGTAATTACTTTTAATCTGTTAGGTTTACATTCGTTTGAAATTTTTAGAATTAGATTTGCCCAAGAAGGATTCAAATATGAATAGTAATGATTACTGCTCGGTGCTTCTAATAAGTTTCTGAGGAGACTCTCAGAAACTAGTAGCTCCTTTAGTCCTATTTCCCGGAGGAATTATAGGATATCTGTAGGCTTCAACTAAGGTAAATGTTCCTCTTCTATCCAGTAATCTCTCAGGTGCTGTGTTCTATAATTCTGAAGTGCTGTGCAGTTGGAAAGTATGTGGATGGAGGTTTCTTCTTCCATGCCACAAAATCTACATTCTTCTCACTCTATTATTTTGAGCTTTTTCAGGTGCCCATTCAGGCGACAATGTCCCGTTAGGATCCCTGCTAGAACTCTTAGCGCAGTTTTACTTTGACTTATGCATTCATTTGAGGTTGTAGTCACCCAGAATAGTCTTTGATTGTATACGCCCTCTTTCGAATGGTCAGATTTTCTCTTTTTTTTGGCTTTATCTATTTCTTCCAATATTACATTAAGACTGATTCCGCAAAAGGGTTCAGGCCCCCAGGAAGGTATTTCAGTCCTCCTCTTTGCTACTTCATCTGCTATTTCATTTCCTTCTATTCCAGTGTGTCCTGGAATCCATAGTGAGGTGACTATATTGTTCTCGCCTAGTTTTTTGAGTTTGTCTAGGCATTTCCACACCATTTTGGAACTGATGACACAAGAGCTCAGTGCTTTAATGGCTGCTTGACTATCCGACATCATGATAATCCTTTGTCTTCTGTCTCCTTCATCAATATTGAACTGGGCGCACTTTCTTATGGCGTGGATTTCCTCTTGAAAGATACTTGGGGTTTTTCCCAAGCTTTTAGAGTGTTTGGTTCCTGGCCCGAACACTCCTATCCTAGTTCTTTTGAGCCGTCTGTGTACCATTGCATTGTTTCCAAGTCTGGTAATGGTATTTGGATTGCATTCCTTCTTGCCGCTTAATTCCGTAACGAATTTCTATGAAAAGTTATCATACCGTCTTTTTTTTAGTACGTCTATGTATAAAATAAACAACACATTCATATAAAGAATGAAAAAATTTAAGTTTCCGTAGATTAGACAGCCGCTTTATCTTTTTATCTTTTTTTTCTTCTTGTTTTCTTTCACGTCCACACAAAGCTTTCGGAAGGGCCAAAATTTCGAATATATTTATCTTGTTTCTTTTTTAATGTAAATCCAAGAAGGCCTAAACGTATTTTCTTAGATGACGTATACATAATATAAATCTGTCAGTTGTAAAGGAAATTTAATAGAAAATAACGTTTTCGTCTCTCACACACAAAAACTTATATATCAAAGTATTTACAAATGACTGATTCAATTTTTCAAGAAAAAAATCCTTAGGGATATAGAATTCTTGCTAGTTTTATTATATACAAAGTGTATACTAATAGCGATCATTATACATTGCTAATAGTAGACTCCGTTTCACGTAAGAAAAATCCACTTGAAGCTGCGTCAAAACCAGCGGCTATATTGTAGAAATGACATTCTACTTCGAATCAGTAGCGTAACGTTTTCACATTTTGTAGTTTAACACAAAATTAGAAAAATTAAAGGTATAATTCGTCATTATGTATAGTTTAAATAAAACCATATTTGAAAATTCTTTGAATCTTTTCGAGTGGCATGAATGTATATTGAATTCCATTGTGAAAATAAACAAAAAATTTGGAATTTAAAAATTAAATTCCATTGGAGTTGTTTGTTTGTTCGTAATTGGATATATACATGGTTTCGACCACGTGAACGCATCGTTTAGTTATTGATCCTTTCAGTCGAGTGCAATCAAAAGAAATTTCAATTACAATCGGTTTTATATCAAAGCTTTATTTTAATCCAAAAAAAAATTACATTACAAAGTTAAAAAAATTTATCAGCATACCTGTCACTTTTTCTCTCTCGAAATTGTTTCCAAATTTACTTTGTACTGTTTTAAATAAGAATCAAATTGAAAAATCTGTTTCGACATACTAATTATATTTTTAATTGTTTTCTGTCTATAATATAAGGTATATACTAACTGAATGCACAGAATATGTCAAGCATAGAGGAACCAATTTAGTGGAAAAAGGATTAACCACATGAAAAATATAGTCCAAGATTCCAGAGCGATAAGACATAACTTATTTTCAAATAAGTAGATGAAATGTTAGGTTCTCAGTAGCATATCATGTGCTTTGAATACCTGTGTGTTTCTGGAGCTAGCCTAAGAGCACCTGAGCAGGTATCAGGTGAGAAAGGTAACTAAAATTAAGAGTTACTGTACTTAAATTTATATGTCTGATTTTTATATATGTTTTGTAGAATAATATTCTAGAGTAGTAATCATAAGTGTCAGACACTTTCCAGGGACCAAAACTTTTGTCAGACGCTTTAAAGCTCCACAAAAAAATAAATAAACCTCATTTATGTTTGCATATCTGTCTTTGAAATATGTTATCAAGCTAAGTTCTATTTCGTTAGTCAGACCAACAGGCATGATGACTGATTTTGAAAAACTGCTCCACGATGTTCTCACGTATATACTTTATCTACAATTAATGTTATTTCTGTAAGAAAAAAAGTTTTTAAAGGAAAAATTCAACTTTAAAAAACACATTTCAAAATATGCGCCAAAACGCTAGAACAGTAATGGCGTCTGTCTATGACATCATTACTTCGTAAATACCATTTATAGGTGATCTGTGTCGATAGGTTATCTATGATCTGTGTCCTGTGGTAAAGTCGTCAAAGTCAAACCATAGACAGATTATATTTCTCTATGAGTCAAACTTCAAACACTTGACACATGATATATTGACATATTTTTACTGAAATAAAATGTAATCATACATGTAAAATAAAAATAAGTGATTTCTTCAGAATCTCTGTATCTTATATAATTATATCCAATCAATATTTCAGTGATTCTTAGTGACTATCATCATGCCTACCGAACAGCTCCTAAACATAAAAATTATCAGCCGGGAGTATAAAGTGGGAATTATAAACTTTACGTTTGCGTTCAGTTCGTCGTTGGCAGCTCAGTTCAGTTGAAGTTAAACTAAAGGGATCACACAATTACGTTTATAAAGTCAGTCCGCGTTCAGTTCGCAGTTTCCATTACGTCCGTCACGCTGCGTCCGCGTTCGAGATGGCCAAGATTTAAGTTCGCAGTTGGCAGTTCAGGTATAAACCAATCAAAACGAAAGTTTTGCACCACGTGAGAAACGTCATTGTCAGCTGTTTAATGTACTCATCTTTTTCTGTTTTTTTTTTCTTGAAAGCAGCATATAATGAATATGCTGCAGCCCAAATACACTTGAAATCAAATAAATATTTTAATCCATCTTTATTTTTTACAAAACAAAATATAAATAAAATCAGCTGAGATCTATCAAAATTGTCAAAATAATTTTCAACCAATCAAATCCCTAGTAGCCAACTGAAAGTTGTGAGGTTTATAAACGCAAAAATTTACCAACTGAACTGAACTGCAGAATGGAAACGACTCGAACGACGCCAACTGCGAACTGAACGCAAACGAGTAGATCACTAAAACGTTTATAGTAATTCGGTTCCCTTTCTCTTATATATATTAACTCTCAATGTGTATGTGCCTTTCATGCACAACGTATAGTATTATTCAGTATAGTTCGGATCTGTTGGAACACATATAACTAATATAGTTGCCTTGATAACATATTTGAAAGTCATACATGTAAAAATAATTAAAATTTATTCATTTATTAAGAAGCTTTGAAGCGCCTGACAAAAGTTTTGGTCCATGGAAAGTGTCTGACCCTTATGATACTACTTTAGAATATTATTCTACAAAAAAATATACAAAAACCAGACATACAAATTTAAGTAAAGTAACTCTTATTTTTAGTTACCTGTCTCAACTGATAAGCCAAGGTGCCCTTAGGCTAGCTCCACAAACACACAGGTATTCAAAGCACACGAGATGCTACTGGGGGAACCTAACATATTTCATCTATTTGAAAATAAGTTATGTCATCGCTCTGGGATCTTACTCTAATAGTCTCGTCAGGCTGTCCCAAATTTCCAAGGGAGGATTTCTTCAAGAAGGGCCTAGTGAAAAAACTGTTAAGCCTAATAAGGGCTACTGGTCTCTTCATATAAACGAGACAGCATAAGAGCACAAAAATCAATCAATGTCCCACATCAAAATAATGATTTTACTTAAGAAAAATTAACCTGGCGTTATTAATTTTTTTTAATAGAGATTCCAAATTTATGGTTTCTGTCATAAGAATAGTACACTGTTCGCCGTGAGACAAATGGGATAGCGAAGAAATCTCTTTCCTAGAAACGGACTACGTGATTTACACTAACAGATCCAAAACCGGAAACGGGGCTGGAGCGGCGGACTTCAGCAGGAAATCCAGAGATAAATCACAGCCAACCTGGGCAGGTCCACTACCGTTTTTCAGGCTGAAGTATACGCCATTGAGCTGCCTGCCTAAGAGAGCTGATGAATCAACCTGTTGTAAAAAAGAACATACACATCCTGTCAGATAGCCAGACTGCTCCTAAAGAACTGATCACGAACAGGATAAAATCTAAATAGATATATACTGTCTACAATCCCTTGAAATACTAGACAAGGAAAACAGAGTCATTTTGACCTGGGTGCCGGCGCATCGAGGATTGGAGGGCAATGAGGAGGCCGATACTCTGACAAAAAAGGGATCAGAGACTTTATTTATCAGACCTGAACCATTTTTTGGCATTGCGGAAAGCACTGCTAGATCAGCCATAGCTACCTGGGCGGGGAGGAAAACCTACACGTACTGGGCAGACATACCGGGGATCTCTCACTCGAAGGCGTTCATATACTGCTCTTCGAGTACAAAAAAAAGCAGATCCTGGAATGTTATAATTGTGATCTGTGACTGTCATGCATTCTTTTTAGATATAAATTTGTCTCAATTTATCTTACTTCATCTCAGCTCACTTTGTCTTAATTATTCTTACAAGTGAGACAGTCGACTGGTAAAAAGAATACAGCTAATGTATTACACTTATACACTATACACATAAAAAGTGGCATCACAGCGACCACACTTTAGTCAGTTGGGGTGAGTTCGAGAACGTCACACTGGTTGAAATTTTGCACTTGATTGGTGGGGGTAAAGGGCGATCGTAGTGCGACGCTCCATCGAATAAGTTCTCGAACGGATTTACCTTCTTGTGGTTGTTAACTATAACCATACTTTTTTAAATATTATTGTTCAACTTTTAAGTTTTTCTATTTTAAATGTGGAGTAGATAATATGAATAAAAAACGTGTCGCATTGATTGCGCTTACATTGGGAAAACAGTTGCTTGAAGGGATAGGTACATTCCGACTCAGACAGTCAGTCGGATAATGAAATGGAAATCTCCTTAATATTCGAAATTGAGTCAAAGTTGCAACCGCGGAAAGAACACATCCAAGGTGTAAAGATTACTTTGAAAGAGTTATTCCCAGCTATACTTTTAAGGATTTTCAGATGAATTTTAGAATATTTATAACTAGCCTAGGTCTAACATTAATGAATCTGGCGCCAAGAAACAGAAAAAAACAGAAACATTTTAAAAACCCTTTAGGCACGCAATCTACCACAAATAAGCTTAATAATATTTTAAATTTGAATAGAAAGAAATTAATTTATTTTTAAATTAAAAATTTAATATACATTCATACTCATACTACATACCAATCTAAATTCTAACCACAAAATATTCAAACCAAACTGACAGGTGCGATTTCTAACCGAGTCGGGACTGGTGTAATTTGAGCGACGCTCGAGTGTCGCTCTAAGGAGTTCTCGGACTGTGGGGGAGTACACAATAAGAAGACGCTTGAGAGTTCTCGGACATAAAAATAAGTGAATTTCATACTAATGCGATGTTCTCGAACTTAGCCTTGCTAGTCACATGGAAAGCGAAAACATATATCATTCCTAATATGAAGCCCTGTTGGGCCACGGATAGCACTTGTATCCAGCACAACAAAGGTGATAAACACAGACGTAAGACGTAACTCACTTACAAAACTAATATATATACAACTGTACATTTAATGTACAGTTGGATGCGGCATTTTCTGTCCCGCTACCGCCATAGATAAAGGATGCCTTACTTCACTACAGGCTATATAACGCTCGGTTCAGACCCATACATGTTGATGTTGCTAATTTTACTGTCAGAAATGGACTGCGCAGTGGTACACCGGTACGGGTACCACTGTCATTGGTGCAAACGAGGCGGTAAAACCGATAAGCTGATCAATAAGATTGTGTGGTTTGAATTTTGAATATGCGCAGTTCGAAATACTTGTTAGATTGGAACACCCTGTATACAAAAAAAGTTTTCGACAAGTCACCATAATTACCTACCGGTGACATTCCGTTCATAAAAACTAGCGATCGCTTTTAAGCGACGTCACCTGGATTTTTCATTTTACATTGATATTTTGACAAGGAAATATTGAAAATACGTAGGTGACACCTTATGGGTATCAGAAATTAGAACTATTTGTCGCTCCAAAACAACCAAACTTGGTGAACGGAATGTGTATATCGACAAGATCGATTCAAGATTACTCGCTAGGTGAACAGAATGCCACCCCTGGTCGTCCCACTAATAATCAACACAAGATGTTTTTTATTTGGTATTGGGAACGTTCACTCAAAATTTTTAATATATGAAAGGTACGCCTGTAAATTTTTTATTTAAAATAACTTTCCACAAACTTGCCTTAACTTGTCCTCCATCTATGCCAATTTTTATAGAAATCGTGTGACCAATATATCTATAATATATAATGTAAGCTCGTCGTGAAACAGCCTCTACATATAGTTTAATTTTGAAATTTCTTAACTCTAGCTATTGTATTTTCTAGTACTTATATAACTTTAAATTATTTATCAAAGTAAACCGCAGTATTTGTAAAATTATCACGTTGCAGTAATTTTGTACAATTGCAGGGCATTAAAAATTGGTTTAGCTTTATTTCTCTGGAATAATATAGCAATTGCATCGTGTTAGAGTGTCCTTTATGGGCTATAAAATGAGATTAATATAATATATATTTAATGTCAAGTGGTTTGTAAATACTTTAACTACGTCTTATGTATGGATTTTAAGGAAATACAAGTTGCTCTTTTCGTTAATTATTTTGAGAAATTAAACCACAATCTTTTTTTATCAAGAACAATTAAATTCATTTAAATTTTGGTCCCTATCTGACTCTAAGGAAACAA
This sequence comes from Galerucella pusilla, assembly GCA_910591695.1. Taxonomy (NCBI): domain Eukaryota; kingdom Metazoa; phylum Arthropoda; class Insecta; order Coleoptera; family Chrysomelidae; genus Galerucella; species Galerucella pusilla. The sequence goes on along the minus strand of CAJUYI010003117.1, from coordinate 5,061 downwards.
TTCGACAACCAGACAATTAATATTTTGAAGTTTAAGACTGCAAAACATTTGTTGTCAAATTTTTGAGGTCCATTCACAGTAGATCACATTAGTGTCTCTCTTATACTGCCAAATATTGCATTAAAAAAATTGCAATTACAATAGCAACAAAAGTAATATTTTCCCATGGTACCTGCTGAATATGACATGAGAACCCAGAGCAATATGGCCGACAAATCAGTGGTTCCGCAATGGTGTCACATTTGGGAGGCTTTCGGTGTTTTTTATGGCAGTCTCATAATACTGCAAAATATTGCATTAAAAAATTGCAATTACAAATCCAACAAAAGTAATATTGTCCCATTGTACCTGCTCTTCGCAGAATATGACATTGACATGAGAACCCAGAAAAATATGGCCTACAAATCAGTGATTTTGCAATGGTGTCATATTTGGAAGGTCTTCGGTTTTTTTTGCAGAAATTTTAATATCCTGTGTTCTACACTGGACAAAATTAGGGAAAAAGGGAGGTTAGGAAAACAAAATCAAGAACAATCCCCCCAGTTTTAATAAATTAACATAAAGCATATTACAAATTATAATTCATTATAATTAGAATGTTGTAGAGCGACTTTAGCACATTTATGGAGATCTTTGTCCAAATTATCTGAAAATAAAAAATTAATACTCGATTTATACTTTTTTTGCTATAAGTCGCTTACATATTTTGTGTTTGCCAACAATTGGATAAAAAATGGGCAAAATCATCGGAGACGAACAAATAAGTACATAAGGACTGTTACTTTCCCCGTTAGGAAATCTTTTTTTGTAGGTTTCTTGATCTAAGCAATCTTCAACAAAAACACACCCTAAAAGACAACTTGTTGGATATTCCTTTGGAAATTTAAAAGATGGATCTGTAAGACAATATTAATAATTAATTTCACCGCAAATACAAGAAGTATGTAAAAGGGAAAAAAAATATTACCATGATAATATTCCCTATAAAATGTCTCTAATGCTTCAATTTCATCGTCCTCGGGAGTTTTAGCAGCAGCTGCTATCCACAACTTTCCCCGATGAGTAGTAGGCCACGTACGACCTTCATGTCTAAAATAATTAATAATAAATGTTTTATTGTTAAGAATAAATGTTTCAATTCACATACTGTTTTACTCCCGCCACTAATAAACTAGCATAAGGTTGATGCATGCTGAGACATAAACCATGATCAGTGTTTAACATCACATCTTCATCAAATATTCTGGTTTTATAATTTATCATTGGCATGGAGGAATCTTCCTCTGATAAATTTTCCTTTTCTATTGGTTTTCTATGTCGCATTTGGATTAAAAGATTCACTAAATCTTCATTGACATTCTTCAAAAAACAATATTTTAATTAAAATGAAACTAAAATTAATTATTTATAATGTACCTGAACTCGAATTCGTTCATACGACTTCTCCGAACTTTTTTGAATATCCTTATAAATTTGTTCAACTTTCTTAAGATGCTCTATGGAATCCTTCAATAATCTCTGCCTTATTTTTTCATCTTCTTCTGAATTTTCTATAACTTTACGAGTAGCAAAATCGAGTGCTACAACCATTTTTCTTTTTGCATCATTGTTGTTACTCTTTTTGGTATTTATTTCGAAATAATCGTTATCATCATCAAAAACTTTGTTTTCTTTTGGCCTACAAATGTAATATAAAAAAAATTAGTTCAAATAGATCAATGTTAAATGAAATTAGTTACTTCATTGATTTCTGTTTTCTGCCTTCGAATACTTCCTGACCTCTTATGTATATCTAAAATCAAATATTAGTAATAATTTCACCACTCTAACTTTTTGCCCACCTGATTTCCACAAAATAAGCATGGTCCTGGTCCTTCTTGTATGCAGTGGATTCGACCACATACCATACAGTTATTCATAAATTCATGTTCTTGTCCTAAGCAATCACAAATTCTCCTTCCTGTAACATTAATACTTTTATTTGAATGGGAAAATGTAGTTATATTTTCTCACCTTCTTCTTCTTGTTTTTTTTCCTGAAATTTGTTTATATCTCTAAATTTAGTTTTGCCTTTCTTTTGAATGGGAAGTTTTTGTTGACCATTTACAGCTGTATTAGTGGTGGATCTTTTACTTTCTGATTTGATGTCAGATTGTGTTCCTAATATAAGTTTTCGAATGCCCTGATAAGCATTTAAATGTGCCTTGTTGCTCTTGTCTAAGATGTTATCGAAAAATTCTGCACAGTCTTCTTCATGCTTAATACTCTTGATATAACTAAAAATTCATAAACTGGTATCAAATAATTCAGAAAGGCAATGCAATATTGCAGTATCACGTTGCACAATGTATTTGTATATATTTCTCTCAAACATGAAATTTACCTAACAATATCATTGGACACATCATCTCCTATTATAATCTTTAAATAATTTAATAAATGTTGATCACTCATCACTATAAATTAATATTTTAACAAATTATTCATTAACTTTTAACCTAAGTGGTTTTGTATCTGTTGTTATGACATTTCGACTTTTGACATATGCTTGTCATTTTTAAGGTGCATTTTCATGCAGTCGCTAACTCGCGATCAATAACTTTGGTATAGGCAATTCAACATACACTAACATTTTGTAAAATTTACGTTATTCAAAAGGGCATATTTTTGGTCTCTTATCCTATACAATCGAAGGAATAGTTTTGTGCATCGCCTCAAATATATCTCAATTGTTATTAATATTTATTAATAAACTTATTGGTTGAATAATAATTATTAAAAAGATAATTTCGAAGAAGGCAAAAAAGGGGGTTATGTATTATACCTACTCTCAGTATTTGAAAGCAACTGTTATATGGGAGCAATAAAGAACACATCATTTTCTAACTAAATTTATTCCGGTCCAAAATAAATACATTACTTGCAAAACATAAAAGATACTCATATCACAATACACAAATCATGAGGTATTTAAAAAAATATATATTAAAATTAGTAAATTTCCCCCCGAAAACAATCAAATATTTACACTTGATAATTTGAAAGACACTTCCACTACCAACAAACAGTTATACAATAAAATGAGTAAAATTATTCTACGCAATAGAGCTTGCTTAACACTAAGAAGTTTATTTCTATGGTCCAATAAGCCTTACATTCGCACATCAGTAAACATTTATTAGAAGTTTTTATTGTTAAAAATACCAGAATTCACAAAAGAGTTTTTTCGGTATATTCCCAATTAATTAAAACTCTATTGCATATGTAATACCGTTCGTTTCTTTAAATTTCGTCCACATTGAGCACACATCTTCATAGATCTATTCAGAAAAACCGTCTATTGAAAACATGATCTTAAATTATGTCAAATCTGTAAAAGCGGGGCTTCACCAAACTGGGATAAGCTATCGACCAGTGGCGTAGCTATCGTAGGGCCAGGTGGACCCCGAAGCTCAGGGGCCCTCTACCATAAGCTTCGAAAAGAGGAGAGGATCCAGCTCCCGAAACGAAGCTCGAAAAAATAAACATAAAATTGCCCGTGCTGTATATGAAGGGTAGCAAAAAAGTTCTACTATTGACAGAGAGCTTGAAGATGTAATTCGCAAGGAAGCATTATTTTGGAGAATAGAATTCCAATATAAGTTCAAGCTACGTGTAAAGAGGAGGTGAGGGCCCCATTCTTTTTCTATGCACTGAGTACCTTGTCCACTTAACTACCACTGCTAGCGACTGAAATTCAGCGGCTTTGCCACAGAATAATCAAATTCGACCACATCAACTTGCTTGTTCAGCTGATTGCTGACTGGTTCTGATGTCTAAAGCAGAAGCTTCACTGTATTGGGACAGGCTGGTGGTATTTAACGACATTTTGCTGTTGGCACAAACAGGCTGGAGGCACTAGTAGATATTTTTATTTTTTATTTTTCAATGGTAGTGCGGAGCATGCGGTCTAGCTCGGTTTGGTGAAGACCTGGCTTAAACTTGGAGTATTCCTTGTTTAAAAAGCTTCTTCTTGATACTTTTTTCAGTCTGACATCTTTAAGAAACTTGTTTCTGGTTTAGAAATTACTAAATACACCTACTTGTATATTATATTAAATAGTTAGATGGTAGAAAAGACTTTACGAAAATTTATAACTACTTTTATAGGTCCGTTGATTCATCAAGTTTTACAAAAATATTTGAATTTACCGGATTTTTAACGAGTTTGTGCTTTTTCTAAGTCAATATTTCGGTAAATTCAAAAGTATTTGCGATATTAACATCTAATTCACTAAATTACATTTATTTAAGCCTCAGATTTTTTGTGGTGCAAGTTTCAAAATAAAAATTGGTCAACCGAAGACAACTTTATTAATTGAGATACTATTTCGTGTATCTCAATGATTGAAATTTGTCATTTTGTCACTAAAAATTTTAGTGATGAAGACGTTAATTTATAAATAATTCAAAAACAAATATTCCAACTTATTGCTTAATACATTATTTCAACCCAACAGGCCGTAACACTTAATAAAAATATAATTATGTACAGACAAAATATTACGATTTAATCGTTATTTCGAAACCTCACCAGATTTCTTACGTTTAAAAATAAGAAATAAACTTGTGGCAGTTACTTTTAAGCTACACTCCGAGCTGCCACTTTTCCAATTATTTAAATTAAAACATATTCATTGTTTAAGAAAATATATAATTAAACTGATTAACCCCACCGCAAAATTATTTTACACTGTTCACCTTTCTATATTTTGCAATAGGCCAATCTGTATTTCAATAAACATATATCTAATAATAATAAATATTTTTCAAGCATAAAACAAACTTTAAACATGTACAGGGTAGCCAAGCAAAAATTAAACAGATCTACTGTTAAGAACTGTATAAATACACTTAAAATTCTGCTTATTTTTGATTTAGAATAACTCTTTTAATTTTCAACCGATTAAAATGATTTTTTGGGGATGGGTAATTTGGTCCCCGCTACCTGTGTTAATCCTTTGGTAGCCAGGCACGATAATCCGGCTGGTAATTTCGCCCCCAAACTAAAATATAATTATT
>CAJUYI010003116.1:0-25413 GCA_910591695.1 Galerucella pusilla | reverse complement strand
ATGTGCTGCAGTTAGACGATACGTGCAGTTATATCCAAACCGAATTGTACCCAGTCGTAAAAAATTTCAAAGATTGTACTCCAATTTAGGTGAAAGCGGCTCTTTTCGTAAGAAAAATTCTGGTGGTCGACCTAAAATAATTACAGCTGATATGGAAGATGAAATTTTAACAAGAGTTATAGAAAATCCTGAATTGAGTACTCGGCGCTTGCAGGCAGCTACTGGTGTAAGTAAATCAAGTGTGCCAAGAATTTTACATAAGTACAGAAAAATTGTACCCATATCATTTCACGCCTGTACAAAATTTATTACCCAATGACTTACCAAGGAGACTACAATTTTGTCAATCAATGCTCGGTAAGATCAATCAAGATCCAATATTTTAAAAAAAGGTACTGTTTACGGACGAGGCTACATTCACACGCAGAGGAGTATTTAATTGGAGAAATAACCACTATTACGATTTTGCTAATCCTCATCAATACAAAGAAACTCATTTTCAGCATGAGTTTTCAATCAACATCTGGTGTGGAATCATTGGCGATAAATTCATTGGTCCATTTGAACTCCCTAACAGATTAAATGCGAAATGATTTAGGCATTTTACTTGATGAAGTTCCTTTAATTGTAAGGCAGGATATGTGGTTTATGCAGGACGGTGCTCCCCCACATTATCCACTTATAGTCCGGGAGAATTTAAATAACAATTTTCCGCATCGTTGGATTGGACGGGGCAGTGAGTTTCCTTGGCCGCCTCGTTCCCCAGAATTTAATCCTTTGGACTTTTATGTATGGGGATATCTAAAATCGTTAGTCTACAATAGTGAAATTCATAACCAAAACGAACTATTAGCAAAAATTCATGAAGCCGCAAATACTTTAAAAAATGGCAACGCGATGTTTTTTAAAGTAAGACAACATTTACAAAAAAGTTTACGAAAATGTATTGAAGTAAACGGTGGTCACTTTCAACATTTAATGAAATAAATGTAATTATTGTTTTTTTTCTTTTCTTTTTCCAATTGAATTGTATTCTTTGAACAACCAATGTTTTATTTAGGTAATAATTTTTAAATGCCGGCGTGGCAAGCAGTATTAAAATAGCAATATCTTGAAAACGACTTAAAATATGGGAATTGAACAAGTATACCTTTTTTGTTTCCAAATGATGCAGTTTTTATTATTTTGTAATAAAATGCACATTATACAGGGGGAAAAAAATACCGCTGATCTATCAAATTTTAACTGTGTAACCAGCGCCATCTAGAAGTATTATTAAAAATTAAGGCAATATCATGTTTATTACCATTAAAAACCATAGTGTACCAATTTTGAGACCAATACATTCAGTTGTTTTCTAAATATTACGAATTTTCAAAAATATTTTGTCAACTTTAACGCCCCATATCTCGCTTACTATTAACATTTTACTAGTGCATGTTTGTATCAAACGACTTATTTTTATCACCCTTTCTACAGTTCTTATATTGTCCATTAGTTATGGGACACCCTGTATATTACATGAAAAATTGGCAAAATTTCGGGAAATCGAAGAGGTCGGTTCTAAATCCCTCTGTCACAGGAAAAATAATGTGAAGAATACTTCGAAAAAACAACAACACGTAATAACGATAACTGTTTTATTATAAGATTCTAAAAACAATTTAGGTAAATCACAAGAGAGCGTTTTCACTCCTTATAATGAAGATTGAATAATAATTTAAATTTAAAAGAGGGTTAGGCTCTTTGAGCGAACATATACCGTATACTGATGAGACGCAAATACGCCGAAACCGGACTACAAGTTATGTTGTCCCTTCTAATTACAATCCAGAATGGTTGGTGTTAAATATCTTGTAGATATACCAACCCCGTTTGACTTTGAAGTGCAATTTAATATCCGTCGGTGCCTATAGCACGGGAAGTATCCCGGTCACTGTCTTTGAAATAGTATATTGTGCAACAAGTGAGAAAAGTACTTTCCCCACATGTTGCACACTATACTTTTCCTACAACTGCACAAATTTAAAGAATACAAGTAAAGTAACTATGGCTAGTAAAACAAAAATAACACTAAAAGTATCCCATCTCTAAACTGTTAAATAATTTCATTCAAAATTATAGTTGGTGGTGAAATTTGTACAATTTTGTATGGTCAAACCCGGAACGTCATTTCTTTTCATTAAATTCTCTTATCAGAAACTGTGTATGTGATAACATAACATAACATGTATGTGGCGTGGGCAAAGTGCCGTGAGAAAAAATCTTTCCCACGGATTAGAAAAAGTGACACTTTGTAGTTTCGTAAATTGTGGGAAAAGAACTATTTTCCATAGCAGTCGTAGAAAAAATATTTTTCAAAACTCCTAAAGCGTTAGAATAATTATTATTTAGCGATATGTATAATTATTTTTACAAATAAATTTATTTTGAATACTTTATGAAGAAATCGCGTATGATTACAAAATATAAGAAGAGGGGCTGTATCTTACTAATTTTGTTTTATCGAATGTGGACCTTTTAAAAAAACTACCTAGTTGTAGGTATTCTAGTATTGGAATTCCAAGTCAAAAGTTTATTCCATTAAAAATAGACAAATTTCACCAATTTGGAAGTAGAAATATTAACTATAAATTATAATAATTTTTTTCTGACTATCTATTCCTAATAATGAATAAAACTTTTTCTTAATCCTCCAAAAATGAAGATCTTATTTATCCAATATCGGATAATTAATCAAAAGAAATTTTTTCAGAAATTCCTTACTGATCTTTCTGCTAGCCAGAAAAGAATGGACTCCTTAGCAGCGGATGTAGCAGCTTTCGAACAACAAAACCACTCGCAAATAGATAAGGTTAGAGTTAGGCATCGAAAAATTCAAGCAGCTTGGCAAAAACTGAATAAACTCAAAGCTCAAAAAGAGAAGAGTTTAGAGGGTGCTAGTAGTGTTGAATTATTTAACAAGATTTGTGAAGAAGCTAGTGATTGGATGTTGGAAAAAATGGATCAGTTGGATACTGCAGTTTTAGGTGCGTAAAAATGTAATCAAATTTTCTCTATATTGGGCACGAAATATTATGTAAGAGTAATTAAGGGGTTGGAAATGTGGAAACAATGGTGGGGCATTACTAGGCATATAACGGTGGTTGGCGGTAAGCAATGGTTTTCATATCAGGTACCCCCGTTTTGCTTGCGGGCTGCAATTTTTAGCTATGCAACCCTGTCAATAAACCAGGTTGGTTTTGGTCGTGAAGCTGTATCCATATGCAACTTGAATAGCTTTCTGTACTTGTTCTTGAAGTTGTCTTGCGTCGTAGTTCCTATGATGTGGCGTAAATTATTGCAATACAGTTACATGGTACTGTGACTGGAGGAATGTCTGCAATGTCAAACGATACAACAGAGAAAGCTCTTTGAAAACTACAGTTGCGAATTGATGTTCTTAGTGACGAGTTTGCTAAAGTCTAGTACGTCACGTATAGCTAGTGTTAGAAGAGTAGGGGGCTATTATTCTCACATTAAGTATTTCAAATATTTCAGTAGTCACCTCTACTGTTGGTGCTAGAGCTGCCCCAGCTTATCGAGGGTCACAGTGCAGCACCTCGTATGATTTTACGTGATTGTGCAAAAAATGAGGAAAACACCGTTTTTTTTTATAAAATTCATTTTTTTTTCTAATTGATTATTATTATTACATTTTCTGTCATATGAATAGCAGATGGTGCTAGAAATATTTCAATTAAAAATAACTAAAATGCAAAATAAAAACATAGGAGGTCCTGCACTGTGATCCTCGTTATGTGATTTGCTGTAACATACCATTAGCATTTTATAGTGCTCCACAGTTATTGTAATGCTGGAACCGATGAGGCGTATTTCAGGTAAACATGAATGCACTTCCTCCTCATTCTTTGTAAAATGTGTGTACCATTAAGGGCCAGTTGTATGAAGCATAGTTAACCTAATCTCTATGGTTAACCCACGATCACAGCTATTAAAGTGTTGTACGAAACGTAGTCAAGAATTATTTTGGTTAACTCATGAGTTAATTTACTGAACCACCAAAATATATACAAAAACTGTGACGATTTTTCAAGTTAGTACCAACAATATTGATAAAATTCTCGAATGTTACTAGAGATTCGTATAACCAACATGAAAATATTAATTTGACTGTGGTTCAACTGATCACAACACAAACATCTTTCGTACAACGATTGATTGATTTGACTATGGTCAACATGTGAACCTGGTTCAGTTGATCAATTGGTTAACTACGTTACATACAACTGGCCCTAAGATGGAATATTTCCCTCCCACGGAGGGCGATAACTGATAAAAGGAGAGATTACATTGGTTCCCCTTCAATCTCATTTAATATCATTTTTTAAAGACTATGTATAATGTTTGTTACATACAAAGCAAAAATGGCTCTAATGGTATGCAGGCACCTGTCAGGGAAAAATTGGGATTCTAGCCCAAAGATCCTGAGCTGGATGTACACTGTCATAGTGACACCAAATATTACATATGGAGCCACTGTCGGTGAATAAAATATTGTATTTTTCAAAGAGTTCAAGTTGATGGAAGTAGTTCTTCATAACTGATTATATTGATGCTGCGGATGATTTGCAAGTTTATGTGTTGGACAGTGATAAGCACTAACAATTGCTCGTAAAGGCATATTCGGTTTGTAAATTTTTGGAATGCCGCACATTTTGGAGATTCTTTAATATTCCAACATACAATTATTTGAAATAGTTCTAAAAAAGTTTTAATTGAGGAATTTACTTGCTTCAAAATATTAGTTTTAAATTTAATGCATATTTCACAATATTTCCTTGACTCGGTATCTGATGGAAATATTTAATAATAAATCGTACAGTAAACAGTAATAGATTCATTGTCGATAAAATTTAGATACTAAAACATCAATTAAATTTATTTTCTAATTTTTACGTCAATACCTACCTACTTACAACTGATGAAATAATTCTCAATTATTCAGAACTAACTATTTAATCTAAATCTAGTTATACTACTAAGTATCATCTTTTCGCTGTGCGAAGAAACTACTAGGATAGGATATTATGCTATTGTTATCAGATAAAACTATACCTGCTGTGGGCTTTTCATTTGAATCAATCATGTTGGTCTTAAGTTAAAACGAAATTTCTTGGAATTGACTTTACAACTGTCATATGCATATTTTTTTCTCTAAACATTTTATCAATTATTCATTATATTCTAGGACACGATTTGAAAACCATCCAAGCTCTTCAAAGAAGACATGATAATCTAGAAAGAGAATTATCTCCCATTGAAGAAAAAGTGAATAAGGTAAACCTGTTGGCCAATTCAGTTCAAAATGCATACCCCAACGAAAAATTAAACGTTACACAAAAACAGAAAGATATTGATGGTCTTTGGAAGAAAGTCAAAGATAAAGCTCTTGAAAGAAGAACTCGTATCGAAGACGCTGTAGGTCAGCAAATATTTACCAATAGTTCAAAACATCTGTTAAATTGGGTAGCAGATACGAAAAACCAATTGAATGCTGATAATGTTGTCAGAGATGTACAAACTGCAGAGGCATTGTTAAAGGCTCATCATGATCTTGCCGAGGATATCAAAGCTAAGGATGACGAGTAAGTTGTATTTTATTATTGTCGTCCATATCTTCCCATTTAATTGGATTTTTTCATAAAAAATTAATAAAAAATTGTGGGCTAGACCATAGTCTACAATTTTTCTCTTTTTCTTCCTACTGTGTTTTATCGATAGGACCGTTTTTAATCGCACATTTTAGGATCACATTAAAGTAATCCCATCTTTCTCTTTGCTTTTCTTCTCGCTGATTCCTGTATGTCACTTATGTAGAACACTCAGTGTTGTTGTTTCAGAAATCTCACGATGCAAAATTTATTTATTCTGGCATCAATATTGCACATAACGTTGTAACTTTTGATATGGATTTTTTTTTGTCAATTTGAGGATAGTTTTGTTCAATATACAGTGTGGAAACCACTTATGGAATAAAATTCTTTATGTCATTATTTTAGGAAATTATAAAAAATTCCGAGACACGTCAACTTTTGAATTGAGTTGTGCGTTATGTAAACATAAATTTAAATGTACAGGGTGATTCACGCAAGTATGCCATAGTCGGTGTTTTTTTTAATGAATCACCCTGTATATTTGCATATTTTTGAAATCCTCTTAATGAACCAATTCCAACAAACTAAATAATGTATGGTCAATTATGAATTATACAGGGTGAAATTTTAAAATTAATAATTTATTACACTTGAAATATTTTGGTACTTTTTTTAAATTAGCTAAATATGGATTTATCAAAAATCTAAACTAACTAATTATTAGACGTATTTGTATATTAAACAAAACCTGCTACGCCCATGAATTTTATCATAAATACCTAAAATTTGCCTAAAAACGCCAATAATTAGACAAAATCGCTAAATAATGTGGATTGTTTTAAATCGGTAAATAATGTGGATTGTTTCCTACTCTGTCAGTTGTTGATGTGTTGACAGTTTATACTGAAAAAGTAAAATCTTTGTCAAACACTATTTCCTTGTCGACATAACAATGAAGTATTTAACTGAGACTCACCAAATTGAGATTTTAATGATGATCGGGTACAGGGATAACTGCAGAATTCAAGTTGAAGTGGCAAACTTATTTAATCACAGGTATCCCGAATTGCCTAATATTTCACAAAGTACTGTGTCTAAAATTCATGCACAATTCAGAGAACTTGGACAAGTCAAACCATTGAAATGAAAACCACACTTCGTTGAAGATGATGTAAAAGTGGATATTTTGTTGAGTGTCGAAGAGAATCCAACTTCAAGTAAACGTCAAATTGCCCGTGAAAATAATGTTAGTTATACAACTGTTCTAAGATGTCTTCATAAAGAAAAACTTCATCCCTACAAATTAACTTTTGTGCAGGAGTTAACAGAAGACGATCCAGATCGTAGAATGGATTTCTGCGAAAGATTGATGAGTAAGCTGAACAGAAATGAGATAGCTCTTGGTACCATTCTTTTTTCTGACGAATCAACATTCACATTGAATGGAGAGGTGAACCGACAGAACTGTAGATATTGGTCAGCAGAGAATCCTAATTGGATGCGTGAGACACATACTCAGTACCCTGAAAAGGTGAACGTTTGGGCCGGTATCATAGGCTACCATATTATTGGTCCTATATTTATAGATGGAAATTCAACAGCTGAAAAATATTCAAATATGCTTAGAAATGAAGTTATTCCTGCGTTGGCAAACTTATATCCCAACGCAATAGATCCTAGCCTACGGAATGAAAATGTTTGGTTCCAGCAAGACGGGGCAACACCCCATTATGCTTTAATGGTAAAAACTTATTTAGATGAAATCTTCCCCAATAAATGGCTTGGACGAAGAGGTACTATTGAGTGGCCAGCTAGATCGCCAGACCTTACGCCGTTAGATTTTTTTCTGTGGGGTTATCTCAAGAACAAAGTCTATGCAACACAACCAACTAGCATTGTAGACCTCAAAGACAGGATAACTACAGAAATACGGAATATTTCACATCAAACTTTAAACAAAGTCAAGGAGGAGTTCTATAGGAGACTGTGCTATTGCCAACAACTAGGTGATCTTTTCGTATTGAATATTTTTATCAAATAAAAGCAATTTGAAGAAAACCATGTTTCTATACGCTATGCCTATTCCTGTATGAGTGACAGAGCTGGGAGTGGGCGTTACTTTTTAAAATTGACGAAAGTAACAGTAGCTGCGTTACTTTATAAAAGTAACTCGTTGCCTTATTTGGTCAATATCTACTAACATATATTATGTGTACTAACATCCCATATTTTCATTTTCATAAGAATATGTTGACTCGTTTTAGAGTAATAGTATAAAACCACTCCTAAAATGAGATGCTGTAACTGTTGTACACCTTTTAGTTATACGCTGTATAGTCATAATTATTTTGCATTGTGAGCAAATTAATATGCAAATGGCTATTCGATTTTGTCGCCAGCTTTCGTACAGCAACAGCAGCATTGAATTTACCTACAATACACACATGTAACCACGATTTTTCTTTTCTTATTTTTTTAAGCCTCAATGTGTACTCCAACTTTTTATTAGTTCATTACGTTTTTAGGATTCCGTTATTTTTAAAGCAACAACTAACTAAAAAAGTAACAAATTACAGCAAATTAAGAGTTTATTTCCAGTAACACGTTACTTTAAAAGTAACGGAATTACAATAACTCGGAAAATAACGCATAATTTGTTGCAATGGTGCTTTATTCCTTTTCCTGGGAGCCATTCTTGTGCTGGGACTGTTGGCTTTTGTACTATACTCCCACATTTTCTTCACCCACCCAGCCATTCCCGTACCTTCGAGTAGACGATATAGGTCAACTGGATGTGTGCCATATGCTTCAGGTGACACATTGGCTTCTCCGAAGATTGTTTTTTCCCTTGAGTCCAAAGCCTCACAGTCAGGGATATGGGTTACTATCTCTGTATCCATGCCACCAATTCTGGAGCTGAGATCTCCATTATATTGCCTTTTTTTTATGCAGGTAATCTCTTACCAGGGCATGACCCGTTAGGTAACCTGTAAAAATTCTTGGATTGAATAGATGAGGCTTTTACTTGATGTAGATCCATAGTAAGTTATGAAATCAAACAATTTTCTGATTTCATAAAAATTCTTGGCCTATTCCTACTGATATTCAGTATTTCATCAGCCCGTTCAACACTGTGTACCTACTTTGAAGTGTTTCTCCACTGTAGTCTATGCTGGCTTTGTATCCATTTTTGTATTTGTCCTCGGACCACCCTCTTTGTGAGCCCAAGAGCTGTTTCTGGTCCAACATATGTCGTTTTTGAACCTTCTTCTTCCTCTGATTCTTGGCCTCTTGCTTTGCAGCATCCGGCCAGGACACGTTTTTGAACCTCTTCTCGCGAGTTTATCAGCCTGTTAATTTCCAGAAATATCGTTACGCCTCAGCAACCACACTGGCACTTTACTTTTTTAAGTAACAATCCCAGTGAGTCACTTACTCTACACCCAAATTGGGTCACTATCCGTCAAGATAAAGTCGACGTTTATAAACAAATGCATTACAAAAACGAGAAATATATTTCAATACCATAAATTAATGTAACATGATGGTGAAAAGTGGTAACGTTGATATATCCGATTCTAATTTCATATTCTGGCCTACAATTTTATTTGAAAATACAATATTTCAAGAATGCCAATACTTTACACAACGTCTAGATTATAATTTTCAGTTTCTGTATGTTTACGAGCAAATGCCGAAAAATGGTATCGCGTTGACTTGTACTTGGGAGGTCTAATCAAGTCGAGGCTCCAGTTTTGTCCTCTGTTCCTTCTAATTTCCTCCCAATACTATTGAAAAGGCTAAGTTAGCCCATATCAGATTATTAAAGGAACCACAAAACAAATATTTCACGATTGTTTACTTCACATTTTCAAATGTGTTCTCAATTAATTTAATTGTTTTTGCACGAGCATGATTTTACTGTTCAAGTTTAAATTATCCTTCATTGGGTATGCAAAATTGAGTCTACCCTGTTTTAGGATTGAGTCCTTTTCAAGATTTGTATGTGTCATGTTATTCGTACCTTGTTTTTAAACTAAGAGGAGCGATTTTGAATTTAAGTCGGCATTTCTGCTGCATAGATTGTTCAGATTGCCGTCCGTTTTACACATTGTTTTCATACAACTGAGAGCTAAATTTGTCAGTTTTGTCTTTATTTATCTAACAAAATTCATTGTTCCAATCTCTATTACCACTTTTTTCATTTGTTGTTTTATTTTCAATAAAGTATATTCTAACCAAGTTAAGTGCAATTTTTATCACTTACTGAGTTTGATAAACAAAATATTTAGTCCATGCTCGTTTTGTCTTATTGATTATAAATAAAATTCGAAATAAAATCTTCATTACATGCTGCTCACCCATTAATTGTACGGGTAGCGACACCTTGAGAGCCTGAGCACCTTTCGAGATGGTTGTGATCTTTGCTAACGGCCGAAAAACAAGATTCCTGCAATTTTACAGTTTTTGGCGGAATATTCAAAATTACTGCAATTTTACTTTTTTCGCAAAATGGCATTTATGGTCAATCTTTTTATATTTCATTTAAAGTAACTCATTATTTTATTGATATTACAATACTAACCATCAAACAGTCAAGTTAAATTAAGGGCCCGTTATTGAATGAAAATATGACCGTAAAAACATGGCTTACGTTTTTCATTCAGTTAATTTTTATTAATAATTTTAGATGAGACATAAGGTGTTATATCGATTGCCAAAAGGTTAAGGTAGTGTGCATCATAATTTATATGGGTTTCTTGTTAGTAATAAATTCAACAGACGTTGTCAAATATCCCAAATTTTGGGCAATGAAGATTGAAATGATATAAAGGTGACACATCCTTCATAACAGTATTTTATAGACAAATGTGTGACAATGCAGCGAAAATATTGTTATTTTATCAAGAACTGAATGAAATAAAAGCGGCATAATTAGCGCCGTAATTCAAATATGGTAGCCAAAAACTCTGTCTTATTTGGTTGAACCGATTTGGCATCAGAGGGAGCTGACTGAATCAGTATCATTCGAGTGATAGGTATATATCGAGAGGATAGTTTCCGATATGAGACTCTAATTTTCCAATCCAGTGTTGCCAGAACGGGTACAATTACTACAATTGTATCAGATTTCGTACTCTCGATAATCTAAATGTACACTGGTACAACGTGTGTAATGCAATAATATTGACTTTTAATAGCGAAAGTATTAGATATACACGAACGACTTCAAAGCGTTTTTCATATAGACAATCAAAGATCTCGCATTATATCTTCTCTTTATAATAATAAATCACATTAAGCTAAGTTAGATGTTTAAAAGTGATTTCATTTAATTATATTGATTTATTCAATTGAATGTTGTTTGTTTTTGTAGGTTTGAGTAAAATTAAAGGATTTGTCATGGTTTTTTAATATTTTCGGTATTTAGGCTAAGATCTGGTAAATAATTTAGGCAGTAGCTGGCAACAGTGTTCTTGTTTTCGTTCCAGTTTAGGATAGGATAATGTTACCTGTGGTTTTAAAAACGTAAAACAAACATGACGTACACACGGAGGAAAAAAAAGCGTCATACAAAATTTATATACAGTGTGGAAACCACTTATGGAATAAAATTCTTTATGTCATTATTTTAGAAAATTATAAAATATGCCGAGACTCGTCAACTTTTGAATTGAGTTGTGCGTTATGTAAACATAAATGTAAATGTACAGGGTGACTCACGCAAGTATGCCATAGTCGGTGTTTTCTTTTTAATGAACCGATTTCAAAAAACTAACTAATGTTTGGTCAATTATGGATTTTACAGGGTGACATTTTAAAATTAATAATTTATTACACTTGAAAAATTGATACTTTTTAAAATTAGCTAAATATGGATTTATCAAAAATCTAAACTAACTAATTATTAGACGTATTTTTATATTAAACAAAACCTGCTACGCCCATGAATTTTATCATAAATACCTAAAAATTGCCTAAAAACGCCAATAATTAGACAAAATCGGTAAATAATGTGGATTGTTTTAAATCGGTAAATAATGTGGATTGTTTTCTATTCTGTCAGTTGTTGATGTGTTGACAGTTTATACTGGAAAAGTAAAATCTTCCCCAATAAATGGATTGGACGAAGAGGTACTATTGAGTGGCCAGCTAGATCGCCAGACCTTACGCCGTTAGATTTTTTCCTGTGGGGTTATCTCAAGAACAAAGTATATGCAACACAACCAACTAGCATTGTAGACCTCAAAGACAGGATAACTACAGAAATACGGAATATTTCACCTCAAACTTTAAACGAAGTTAAGGAGTTCTATAGGAGACTGTGCTATTGCCAACAACTAGGTGGAGAACATTTTGAGCATTTATTTTAATGTATTAAAATCAAATACATCAGGTATTTTATGTATGTGTTTGATAACTGTAAAAATACAAATTTCACCCTGAATAATTCATAATTGACCATACATTATTTTGTTTGTTGGAATCGGTTCATTAAAAGGATTTCAAAAATATGCAAATATACAGGGTGTTTCATTAAAAAAACAACACCGACTATGGCATACTTACGTGAATCACCCTGTACACTTACATTTATGTTTACATAACGCACAACTCAATTCAAAAGTTGACATGTCTCGGCATTTTTTATAATTTTCTAAAATAATGACATAAAGAATTTTATTCCATAAGTGGTTTCCACACTGTATAAAAAATAATCGAAATAAGACGGAAAAATAATAGAGATATAAATTTTATAATAAATAGGGTCACAACATCAACATCAACAACAAATCAGATAATAATTCACCCTCGTTGCCTCGTTACCTCTGGTTAACAGATAAGAAATGTAAATTAAATCGAAAACTATAACATCTCAATAAATATATCACTCAGTATTGTATCGAATGATACAAACTGGCATGGAAAGTGGGGATCAGTGGGGAGCGACACGTGATTATTTGTCCGGTACACGGTTGATCAAGTATTTATTCAAGATTATAATGGTAATCAACCATTGACCACTTATTTGGTCAACTAAATTACCAGTTCCGAGAATATATGATCCAAATTTTGGATAAAACCATATCCTCTCCCCATCATGTGGTTTTCAGTGGAAGCTGAGGTTCATTATTTTACCGTAGTGGCTAATAACGGAGCCTTAAATGTCAAAAAATGGATTATATAATGCCTGAGGAGGGAAAAATTAAACAAAAATTAACAATTTCATGTATTTTTATTCATTATCAAAAACAACACAAATAGTCGTCTTTTTTTTCGAGTATTTTAATGACAAACAGAAACAAACAGTATAAGAGCTTAGCAACAATACAATAGTTAAGAAATATACATATAAGTAAATAATTTTAACATAAAAAGTGACAGTTTATAAAACTCGTTGACGTTATGAAACGCCTTACTTTCTGTATCCAGTTACGAAAAGTGAAATATTTCCTAACTGGTGATGAAATAGTAGTTTGTACAACTAGTGCGCAAAGCGTCACTTTTCCCAAGAAAATAACGAAAAAAGTAATAATTATACCGAAACGAACATACAGAAGATAACTTATTAATGTTTACTTTAATCTTACAGACGTGCGATGATAGGGGATAAAATGTCCTATGTCGAAATGCTTCGATCATTTGACACTTGTTGTAAAGTGTTCACCCAGTAAGTTTCGTTATTGAGAAAGTCGTGACTTATTCTTGGTATTAGATAGTTATATATATTAGAAGCTTAGTGTTAGTTTTAAGCATTTTCCAGTAGACCTTTGACTAGTCACAGATTTTTTAAAAAGAAATATATTTATCTATGTGATTGTGCTTGATCCTAAATGCTAGACATATTTACATTGTTTCGTTGATTTAATCAATAAATTAGTGTTCTATCTCGCGTATCAAGTTCTATCCGTTTTATCATCCACTTTCTGGGTTTTTTCATATTCATGGCCATCATAGCAGGTGTTTTTGACGGACCAATTTTTGCTAATTGGTTGATTTCCATAATTTATTGTAGTATGTGGTTTGGTTTTCTCTGTCCGATTTTAACGTTTGTTCAAGTTCTGGGATCAAGTATGTGAACAAGGCCTTTGTTTTTCTTTTATTCATTTTGTGGCATTTTTTTTCTGAAGTATCCAGCTAGATGTGAGCATGCTTATCTAATTATTCCAAATTTGGTATTTCATCTTGTGCAAGATAATTTCATTCTTTCACGGAGTTTGTCCATATTCCTCCAGATAAGCTATTTAGTTTTATGCTCCATCGCAAAATTTAACGCCTAAAAAGGTGACCACCCTTTTGCTGAGTATCGATATTGTGTTCGACTACAAAAACTGATTATTGCAACCCATAATTACTAGTATTTTCACTCACGTTTACCATGGTGAAGGAGTAGTAAAATATGCTGTACTTTTCCAGGATCCGTTTTTTTTTTCAACTAGGTCTATTTGTGATTACTTTTTAAATTGTTTTGTTTACTTATGAAAGAAATGAAATTGTATAAATCTAATCTACCATTTTCGCTCTATTTTTGGAGTATATCTCCTTGTGTAGGTTTGTCACCTAACCTAACCTAGCCTACATCTCCTCTGCCCTCCTCGGAAAATCCTAAGAGTCTATTGTGGCCCACGCCTATTAATACTTTAACAAACAAGTTCTTATGTATAATACAGATTAGTTTATTTAAGGGCCTACCACTCATCGGAAATCTGATTCGGCCGTGCCTCGTTTTTAATGACATTTTCTTGAAAGCTTTGTAAGCTTCTATTATGCTTCCATAGTTTATTATTCGTATTCCAGTTAATACCATATCCACTTTTGGGGTTTATTGAGTTTATTGAGAACTTCTCGATTTCTTATGTGTTATCTGGCAATATTTCTGCATCTGAATTTATTTTCCCTTTTGGTTTTATCTGTCATATTTTTGCGTTATTTTGTAAAGTATTAGTTCACTTTTTACCACCATTTTGCAGGAGCCAACGCGTCTCATTAAATAATGTTTCACGAGTTATAATTATTCATATCCATAAAAAATTCTTTACTGGAAATACTATGTCATTTAAATTGCAACTTATAATATGAGGAAGTAAAAAAATGCTAGTAAATAATTTTTTACTAGCTTAAGTATAATAATCATTACGAGTAGGTTGATAATAACTAGAGTAAAAAATAATTTTTGTTAGTGAATTGGAAGAAGCTTGGGATTTAAAATTACAGTTTAAGCTTGAAACGCACCAGCTGCAACATTTTGTTGTACACCGTCTTTGCATTTCCTTCAGGGCAGGACATAACTGAAGCGTGTGGAACATTGTTCGCAACTCGTCGTTCTGGTGTATATATTGTTTTGTTGTAACCAAGTGTTATTGTAAGTGCGTTTGTAGTTTAAGCTTTTAGCTGGAAAGGCACTGGCTGCAACATTTTGTTGCGCTATAAAAAATAATAAAACAGGAAATGCACTGACATCAACATTCTGTTACAACACAACAATGTATATCACAAATTAACAAGTGAACAAGCACAAGTAGTTAATCGGCGTTAATAATTACGGTCATATTGAAATCATAATAGCGCTTATTTAAGTTTATTTCTCATCGGATGACTGTGACAAACAATTTTTCACGCGGTGCGTTCCAGTTCTATTCCATTCTGAAGGAAATGTTTAAAAAATGATGAAAATCAATGCTCCATTTAATCGAGATAGTAATTTATTATAGTGAATTTGTTGGATTATAAGCTACCAATATATTTTAATTCAAATACTGGATTTGAAAATAGAATGAGTTTGTGGGAGGAAATATATTAAATAAAACCATTCATATGATTATAGGTTCAAGCAAGTTACCGGTCTGGGAAAGAAACTTCTTAAATCTAGTCCCAATTTACCGGAAGTCCAAAACACCATAGATAGATTGTTAGCGGAACAGGCAGCCATAGCAAGAGGATGGAAAGAGAAAAATATCTGGTTACAGCAATGTTTAGAACTTCAAATATTCAACAAAGAGGCTGACAACATAGATGCTGTTACTTCAGCCCATCAAGCTTTCCTAGAGTTCGATCAACTTGGCGTAAGTTATGTTGTTTTGTTGTTATTTTAAGTTTTGTGTTTGGCTGGAGATATTCTGCTGTGGTTTACTGCTCATTTTCATTCTCATTTTCATACACAGATATACGCTTATATTATACACTACTTTTTCTATGAATAACTATTTTTTCCAAATTCAGCAGGTATGTTTTTTTGGTTAGGGGAGATTAGATCACTCATTAACTTTGGCATTAAGTATTTTTCACTGCGCTGCCATAGCCATACCATCTGGTAAAAACAGGTTCTACAAGTGGTACAGAATCACATGTTGGTAAGAAAAAAGGACTAGCTACTCGCCGTCCGGTAGATATTTAAATATTCCAATGAAGTTTGGATAGTGGCCAAATATAAAAGTTACAGTCTACAACTTTTATGATGAGGATTTTTTTATATAACCCCAAAATTTCCGAGAAAAATGCGAAAAACCGCCTTTATTGTTTTTTATTTTTCATTTACACAATAATAATTTTATTTTGACGAAACTTTGTGGAAGTATACCTTTCTATGTCCGAAAAATTCACAAATTTTGATGCCCTCTTCATAAAGATGGCTGTTTTCAATATTCCTGTTTTACACAAACGAAAAATATTTTCAGAATTATTCAGGCATTTTCAGTCTTGACAACCTCCCTGTCAAACGCGAGCTAACTTCAAATTTGAACTTACTTTTCAACGACCTTTCCATATCGGTTATTTATTTTTTATGAACGCTATTTGGTAAAAAAGTTAGCTCGCGTTTGACAGTTTTGTACAGGAATCCATGTCGCATCTTATAAATAACACAGTGTATATTTATTTTATAACATTCTTAAACACAAAGTTTCTACCATTTTCATTGAATATTCATTTTTAGAGCTCTCTAGACGAAGTTGAGGCTTTGCATAAGCAACACAGAGCTTTTGCTAACACACTTGCTGCCCAAGATGAACGTTTGAACGCTTTTGCCAAAAAAGCTAACTCGCTAATAGCCGAACAGCATTATGATACTCAAGGGTAACGTATTTTTTATGATAAAAATTACACTGCTAAAGTAATGTTATATATATATTGTAGTGAATTAAAAAAAATTATTATTTGAATCACCACATATAAAAAAAATACTTTTACTTATTTTTTTTTATATTTATTTTGTTATAACCTTTTTTTTTAAGGAGCAAGTTCATACCCAAAAGAAAACAGAAATATATTAACTATATATAATGAATTTTTTGACAATTTAGCAATATATAAATTCAATTCTTACTATAGTCCGAAAGAAAAAACTTTTAAATCCAATAAATTGTTCAAAATGTTAACTTCTTCATCGTCCAACCAAATTCACTCATATCTTCCAAATTACCACTTAAATTTTTCTAAATTCCATTGATCTGTTCACACAAATCTCTTCTGCATCTATACAATTTTTACTTTTTTTTTCTTCCAAATTTTATTGATTTGTTAACACAAATCTCTTCTTTTTCCTTTTAATTTCTACTGTTATTTCTAATTAGAAAATTTTCTTTCTGACTTTTTTACTTTCTTTCAAAATTGACTTCTTTCAAAAAACCAAAACAATTCTTTTTTTTTTTTTTCGTAACCAACCAATTTTTTGTCACTTTTGGCAAATGAATAATTATTACATCTCTCATATTTTTTTTAAATATAAACAAAAACATTGAAATTTTTCCTATTTTAATTTAAATTGAAATTTTATTAATTATTATCACATTTTCTGTGTTAAACTGATGTAAGTATCAATTTACGTATAAATAATTATCAAATATGAAATACCTAAAAATTTCAATGTATTCCACACCACATTTTTTTTTATAAACTATATAAAACAAATTTAACAATTCTAATTTTCAAACTTCTTCAAACTTAAACAAACATTTAACAAACCAAACCATTTAGGTAATTAATTGAAAATTTTAAATGTTAAAAATTAATTATATATTTTTTTTCTTGAATAATATATATATATCATGACAATATATATATATAGTTTTACATATACAAATTTAAAGTTATGTATGTTTAATTTTGTTATTCTCTGCAATTAAACACAAAGATTGAGCATCAAAACACTAAAAATAGCAATACATTTATTAAACAGTACAGTACTTTATTAAGTGATACTTTCCTACGTTTCAACTTTCGACGTTCTTTAGACATTATTTTTATTTTGTAATCCATTAGATTGAGGTCTCAAAATATTGATACACAATATATATGTCCAGTAGTTATAATTCAACCTCTTAGTTTTTAAAATTCAATGTATGGATTAATCGGTTTTATAGTTTCAAGAAATAATGTTTACTACAATCTGACGAATGTTGTGACAGAACAAATACAAGTAGTTGATTCGCGTTAACATTAACAGACATATTTTGATTATTAAAGCGATTAATTTGAAATACATGGTTGCTCTGGTGTTGCTCTAGTGTCCGGCATATCCAGCTCTATTATGTTCTGAAGAAACGTGGAGTTTGCAACGTTGCGCGACGAGTTTTGCAGACGGTGCGTGTCCAGCTTTAGTAAAAATACTTTTTTCTACAATCACATTGAAAAGTAGGCTTTTTCGCTGTCCATTGACAACGAAAAGTTTACGATTCTTGAGAATAGTTACTTTACGCTCGCCCAGCGTGAAAAATGGCAAAACGCTCGTTGCCCATAACAACCGATAATACAAACACAATTGTATTGACAGTGACAGATATAAAAGTTTGAAACATATTTGAATTGACATATTTAAACTGACAGATTTTAAAAGTTTTTATGAATTCTACTTCATATTTGTTTTTAATAGTTACAATTAAGTGATTGCAGAAAAAATTTTGTATGTATTACGAGCAAAAACGTGTATCATAATGTATCACTTTTCTCTCTTAATACATAAATAAGTATTATTGTAGTTATTAGGGTAGGGATTATACGAAAAAACAATAATTACAACTTATTACTCCGACAATTGAATTGTAGTTCTTAAATATCGACATTTGTACATTAGCTTGCAATAGAAGTTAGTAGTTAAGAAGTATATTCACAGTAAATGTGTACCTATGAAGTAACCTTGTTTCATTATTTATCATTTATTTATATCTTTTATGTAGAATCGAAGATCGGTTAAATCAAGTAATTAGAAAAAGGCAGGCAGTTAAAGAAGTCTCCCAGAAAAGAGCTGATACTCTCGATGCTTCGAAAAATTACCAAGAGTTTTGTGCGGAAGTGTATGACTTACGAGCATGGATGACTGATAAACTCAGGACCGCTTCGGATGAAAACTACAGAGATCTCTCAAACTTGGAACGTAAAATCCAAAAACACGAAGCATTTGAACGAGAACTAAGGTCAAATGAAGGGCAACTTAGAACTATAAATAAATTGGGTATGGCACTGATTGCCCAAGATAGTTACAGGAAGGCTGAAGTTGGAAAAACTTTACAAGAGTTGAATAACGAGTGGCAGAAATTGGTAGATACTTCTTTGCAAAAGGGAAGAATGCTTAGACAGGCGGTTACACAACATGAATATAACAAGAATGTTGATGATGTTAATAATAAGTTGAATGAGATTAATGGCAAGCTGGTTAACAGAAATGTAGGAAATGATTTAAGGTAAGCATTTAGTAAGTGGCTACAATATCCATTACCCGAGCAACACTTTGTGATATAAGTGTTGGTAAATTTGTTCAAATATGTTAAATAGACCAATTATGCTGAATTGGTATAATTCTTGTAGTTTTTGTAATGTAAGTTTAATAAATCTTTAGCCCAATAAAAATGTATTTATTGCAGCAATTGAAATTGAAACTATGTATACGACACAAATAACGGTGTACACTGGTAGTATTTCTTTAAATCCTTAACAAACACTTTGTATACCTAATTGCTTCCCCAAATCAAAATTATTCCATTCAAAAACTAAGAGTAATAGACGTTTACATTTCACGAATCCAAAGTGGTATTATATTTGTTGGAAAACAATTCAACACATTTATATCCCAATCTTCTCCACTTGACAACTCTGCAAACGCCCGAAATTCACCAGAAGTGGGTTCTTAGGTCGACCCGTTCCTTTCCCCTCCTGGGATCGATCTCTCAAGTTAGCCACATGCCCTTTTTATAAAAAAGGTACCTACCTTTTCCTAAAACAAAAAGCCTATTCGAAAACAGGAAATTTGTGCACTTCAAAAGTAAATTATTCAGTCAATGTCTTGAGGTTGGAGAAGCTTCATACGCAAATATGTAGAACTGTATAAACTGCGGTATTTCAAGCCTTTTTCTAACATGCTTTAGAACAATTGTTGTGATGTGTTATAATTTTGGTAAATACTTATAATTATTGTGTAAACAAAATATACACATTGTTAGGTTCACGCGGCAGTGTAGTATTTTGAAGATTAATGGTCCCTCAACAATATTGGTAGTAAAACTCCGCATCTTTCTGTTTTTAGAAAATTCATTATTCTGTTGAGAGATTTAGGAGCCAAACTTTTCATACTTGTTTTCTCAAGTTATATCTGGTTTACCATATGGATAAATTCAATGTTTGCATCAATTCTATTTAGTTTTTCATTAGAAAATGAAGTAAGATTTATAAACTGTTTTGTACTTGTTGATCGTTTCTCGTTGTGTTTCCCACGCTGCTGGCGATTCATCATTCACGGTTATTTCCGTGGTGACTAACTTTTACTGGTTTCTCACGAGGGTGATGTTTGTCATACGCCAGTAAAATTGACGTGACAAATTATTTATGTTCAATTATTGCTTCTCGTTTTTGAATCAATTTATCAGGAAAATAAGATATAACTTTGATACATGTGGAGTTTGACATGATTGACAGATATCAAGTTACGTTGTACCAACTTCAGCTTTCCTTGGCGGAGCTGCGATCTATGATTCAGAAGATATGAAATTTGGTTAATTGGATGCAACGACGTAAAAAGTGGAAACGACCAACAAAACGACAGCGACGGATTAAGCTGGAACTCTGTTGTTCCTGTTCTTCGTTGTCGCTATGTTTTCCAAGTTACTTGCAATTCGTTATTTTCAGTTGTTCCCGAGCCGACCAATTTAGATTGGTTTTCAGTTGCTGTGGATGTTGAAATTTGATCGGTCACAAAGGTGACGTATGTCAGATTATCAACGTGTCGTTATTGTTTTTCGTATTAATTTATCAAGAAATTAAGATATAAGAATTCTAGCACTTTCTCATTAGGTACCCCTTGACTAAATATAGAGTCTGAAAAAGCGCGCAATTGAGTTGTCAGCAACACGAACATTGGCCCCACTTCCTTTGATATGTGAGGCAAAAATCGATAGTCGATGAAACACTCCAAAATTGCGCAATTGCTAATACTGCAAAAAAATTTGTTCCAACACAATTTTGTCAATACACCCGGACAAACGTTGTTGGTAACACCCATGTGAGGAGCTGGTATGAGAGATAGACATTGTTGCAATTTCAATTCATGTATTAATACTGCGAATGTTTTTTGGGTAATTTAAATTGAGTCTTAAGAATTAAGTAATCCAATATACATTTTTTATAGATCTTGTCGGGAGTTAATAAAAGTCCATGATACACTAGAAAATGATTTGGCTCAATGTGCTTCACGTATTGAGGAACTTCAGGCTCAAAGTCAAAATCTACGTGAAGAAGGCCATTTTGATTCAAATGCCATCGCTGAAACGGTCAATGGTATTAAAAATGCTTTGAAAGACCTAAGTTCTCCTGCTAACCAAAAACGTAGTATTCTCGAGGAATCTTTGGAATTCCATAAATTTGGCTTTATTATTGATGCTGAACTGCAATGGATCAATGAACATATGCCACTAGCTACTTCTGAAGAATTGGGTCAGAATTTACATCAAGCTCAAAGTTTGTATAAGAAAAATAAAAAATTAGAAGCGGAAATTAATGGACATCAGCCTATTATAGACAAAACCATTGATGCTGGGCAAGCTTTGATGGATAAACATCATCCAGAGGAAAATCAGGTATCTACTAAATTCACTTAATATAAACTGTTGCAATAAAATTTGTTTTAATGCATTTGGTATCAAACTGCATTGAGTGGAAATAACATTGTAATGATCTATTTAAAAAAAATCGACTACCGCTTTTCCAATCACACATCTCAAATCAATGAGTTATCGAAAAATGACTTGAAGATTAAAAATGTTGTTTAAACCTTAAAAAAATTTAACTTTTTCTCATATCTTTATTATATCTTATATCTATGAGTGTAGCAGTGCTAGAAAAAGGAGAACCAAATATCAGTTAATGTTCTTCCCCAAATTTACATTAACCCTGAAAATTCGACCAGGCGAATAAGTAAAGAATGTGCAGTGATGCTTCTACGGTGAAAAGAGTATTTTTTTTTTCGGGTCGAGATTGGAAACTCATGTTCGACTGGGTCCTCAACCAGTACCCAGACAGTGTTGGACTCATACCCATGGAGATGCCTACCAACCAAACCCACCTCAAACTCGCCGTTACCCCCGCCTTGGAATCGCTACCCTAGCATATGTCAAGACGGGCGACGGTCCCTCACACACTATCCATCATCTTCTTCCCTCTATCACTCCTACCTCTCTCATGCCATAGCGAGCCCTTCTTTTCCCCTAATCATGCTCTCTACTACGCCACTTATCTCCATCCATTCCTCCTCGCCCCTCAACATAATCTCCACCATATTTTCCCAATACACCGCCTCTCCCAGTTTATTTTCTAACTTTTTCAAAACTTCCTCATTCTTCCAACATCTAAACACATGTCCCGCATCATCCTCC
Organism: Galerucella pusilla; assembly: GCA_910591695.1. Taxonomy (NCBI): domain Eukaryota; kingdom Metazoa; phylum Arthropoda; class Insecta; order Coleoptera; family Chrysomelidae; genus Galerucella; species Galerucella pusilla. Next base: position 2,900 of record CAJUYI010003116.1, on the reverse strand, counting down.
ACTTCACATCTTTCGCACACTCCAGTTTCTCTTTTCCCAATCTTGTGGAGGTAACCCACTCTCGACCCATGCCCTGTGAGCACCTGCGTCAAGAAGTAGTTCACCTCTCCATATTTCCGATCCACCCATTTTCCCCTGCTCCCAATCGGTGAAAAGAGTCTTGAAGAAACATAAATACCATGGGTATAAATTTCAGAAAGTCCAGAAACTACACGCTGTAGATTTTGAGAGAAAGATGACGTTTTGTCGTTGGTGGAGACAAAAATTACTCCGTGATCTATATTTTAACAAAAAGATACTTTCGACTGATGAAAGTACACTACTTACAAACAATGGAATATTTAATCCAGGAAACAAGCATTTCTAAGCCACCACGAACCCCCATTTAATAAGGGAAGTTGTGCCGCAGGACCGCCTTTCGCAAAATATATGGTGTGGTCTAATCAACAATCAAATATTTGGACCAATATTTTTGGACGGTAATTCAAACCAGTTCCGATATTTAGAGTTACTGGAAGAAGTATTCGATGAGATGTGCCTAGGAACAAATGTTACAGAGGGTGTAAATTTGGGATATTTGACACTGTCTGTGAAATTTATTATTGAAAAGAAACCCATATGAATTATGATGCGCACTACCATTGTATAAAGATAGGCATACCTTAACAGTTTGGTAATCGATATTACACCTCACATCTCCACTAAAATCATTAATAAAAATTAACTGAATGAAAAACGTAAGCAATGTTTTTACGATCATATATTTATTCAATAAAGGGCCCTCAATAGCAATATTTATAGAAATTGACTAAACATGTCACCAAAAAAGGAAGGAGAAGAAGTGATACTAAACAAAGTGTACACGACTCCGACTGTGTATGCACTGGTACTATACCTCCAGTACGGTTGTCGAAAACGCCAAATACCCATACTAGCTACAGTTGTCAGAACTAAACATGAGCCCCGGAAAATATGCAAACTAAAATAAGGTCATCGCAAGCAGCCAATCAAGAGCCAATGTTAACGATTGTCAATTAGTAATTGTTAAATATAATCGAAATAATATGACCGAGTGATTTCTTCAACATACATCATTTTATTCATTCTGTATCAGTGTTGTCAATGCGAGGATGATTATCCGATTTTTAGACAATCACTAATTTGGATCCAATAATTTTTCGAATATTTTGTAGAAGGGATATATAAAATGGCTATTGTTTTTGGGGATTTTCCATATTGACTGGGGTCGAAGACTTTATTTAGATAACCAATGTGTCCTTTTGGTAATTTTTACAAATTCTGATAATTTAAATAGAAAGTTCGGGTAATTTTCATTTTTGCATCGGCAACACTGGACTATAACCAGTTCATATTTTGTTGCTTTCCATAGAAACTTGACCCTTCTTCTTCATGACATTAATACAGCCACTTAAATTGGAAATATAGACATTTAGGGCAAACGGTAGTTTTAGTTGTGGTCCAATATAAATTTTTTTATTAATATTTAGAGTTACATTTTTAGCAAGTTTGACTTTGTTTACATATCTCTTAATAGTTGACATTTATGGTATCGATATTTGGTTATCGAATCAAAATATCTAATTGTTACTACAAAAATACAACTACAGCGACATGAACACGCCCACCAGGGCTCACGTTTGCTTCTGCCAACTGTATACCGTAGTATATGTGCAATACCAAAAAAATCGTCTTATTTGTTAATAATAGATTGTGTTATTTTTAAGATACAAACATTGTGTAATAATTTGCAAGATGCTTGGCTGGAGCTCAAAAACAAAACCAATGATAGATCTCAAAAACTGAATACATCCCTAAAGGCACAGCAATTTTTCTTTGAGCTCAATGAAGTAGAATCCTGGTTGAATGAAAAGGACAATGTATTATCCAGTACAGATTTTGGAAGGGACAGGGACTCTGCAACTAAGCTGTTATCCAAACACAAAGTAAATACTAATCACATAATCATTTATTTAGATTAATTTATCTTTTAGAAAATTAACTTTTTATATCTATACAAAATTTTGATATATCATTTAATTAGTTTCTGTATTACTTTTTTTGAAAAAAATATTTCAAATTTGTTACGACATTGAGCATATTTCAGGCTTTGGAACTAGAACTGGACACTTATAACAACATCATATCTGAGATGGGACACGGTGCGAAAGCTATGATTAAAGCAAGCCATCCAGATTCAAAATTGATTAGTGAGAGACAAGGTGCCATCGAACAACTAGCGACAGCTATACAAAGAAAAGCCGCTGCTCGCCAACAAAAGTTAATGGAGTCGTTGTTCCGTCATGAGTATTTTGTCGAATCGCAAGAACTTGAATCTTGGATTGCCGAAAATCTTCAACAAGCTGGCTCTGAAGACTACGGAAAGGATTATGAACATCTATTAGTAAGAATATTCATTGTTTACTCATCTAGCTTCGTGATCTTTCAATGGCAATTTATATTTTTAGCAATTACAAACCAAGTTTGATGACCTTAAACTCAGAGTGGAAGGTGGAACAGATAGATATAAACAATGTGAAGAGCTGGCTCAGAAATTACTAGCAAACGAAACTGCTTATGATACTGATATTAAACAAAGACAAGAAAAATTACAGTGAGTATATCAAACAAATTAAATGTGTTGTTTAGTTGTTTCTGTATTTCAGAACCAACTATACAAATTAAAAAAAGTTTGGGTATTACTCCCTTATTCTATTTCGGTATTGCCGGTGTTTTGTTTTTCTTAGATAAACTCTCAATTCGCACCTATCGAGAAAATGAAATTTTATGTATTTTATTCATTTTTTTTAAATCTAATTTATTTCATTTACTCAACTAATAGGCCAGTGCAATAACGGAAAAAATTGGCTAAAATCGGAAAA
>CAJUYI010003115.1:0-25421 GCA_910591695.1 Galerucella pusilla | reverse complement strand
TAACAACTATTCAAATTATAAATCATAAGAAAACCTGGATAAAAACGAAACGTTGAAATAAAGAATTTAAAAATATTGTGGTTTAATTTCCCAAGAAATTAAAAAAAGAATGAACGCTAATTTTGTTTCAACATTTTAGACACATCTTGGATTATCAATGGTTTAAATGAAAAACACAAATACACATTTAGAGTGTCATCTTTAAATTCTTATGGTTGGAGTAATGTAAGTGAAGAAAGTAATGAATTTGATTTGATGGAAGCTGCAAGAATGGCAGAAAAGCAAAGTCCTATGAAGTTAATATTGATTGCCACTCTAGTACCACTCTCTATTTGTGTCCTTTGTGTTTTGGTTTTTGCTTACTGTAAGTATATTCATATTTTCTCTACATATTTTATATATTGATGCTAAAAATTTCACTCAAGTACACTTGGTTCAGGCATCTGCTCTGGTTTTCAACTTCACATAATAAAGTGGAATAGATTTATACCTTTAATTATAAGATTATTTAGTTATTTTTTATTTTGATCTCTGTGGAGGGAATCACATATCCCCTACAGTGCAAGAAAGAAGAATGTAACCTCTCTTCTCTCGGAATCAAATTGTGTAAGGCACGGTTTAGCGTTGTTTTCTATAGCTACAACACGTTCATAAATTATCTTCACCGTATGCTAAAAGTGAAACTCATCTCAAACTTATTAATTTTATTTTTAATTACATTTAACATCTTCATCACAAATTAAATTTTATTGCTTCATTTTCTTCAATATTTGACAAGTAATTAGGGAAGATAGAGTTTGAATTCTCATAACTGCTCTCATTTTCTGACGGTCCACATCTTCTGCTTGCTTTTCCGAAGAATTTAATAGTTCCGATGAATCTAAAATTTCTTGTACGTCATTATTGTAAACTACAACTGCAGGTTTTAGATGCTCCTTTGTGTCTATACAAAGATTATTTGATTGAGTATCCTCTTTCAACTTCTGGGTCATTTTAAGTAACCTTTCCAATTCTTTGTTGTCCATTTTCACTTAAAAATTATGCAAGCTAATCGTATGATTAACATAACCTCAAATAAATATTTAGCACGTACCGGCCTACTACAGGTGTGTTCTTTTTGACAGAAATGATCTCAGCTCGCTTCATCTGTGTCAAAAAGAACGCACCTATGATCCAGCATATATATTACACAAACCACCTATTCTAGTCTAGGTGATCTGTGATATATTTACTAACTACGAGGGTCAGTGAAAAAATAGGCAGTAGTTGATTTATCAGAATTCTATAGTTGTAAAAATAACATTGATCTTAAATTAAACCATACTTATCTGGAATAAGTAATACTGTGTTAAAGCTCTTTTAGTTGCACCCAGTATATATCGTATTTATTATTAATTAAAATACTTTGAGTAGGGTAGTTTTTCTTTGTTATTATATAACGTTGCGACTGATGCTAAACATTGACGCCGGGAGCATACTACCTAACCAAAAATTATATGGTAGGGATTTTTTTCGATCCCAACATCCATGGACTTGGGATCTCGGTTTTGCGTCGTCTCCCAAAAGATGGCATAATGGCATATCTACATTAAACTTCGTGCATATTGTTATGATGCCTGTGAGCTGTGATATGCTTACAATCTCTAGTAGTCTAAAGTGTTTCGCTGCTAGCTATTGTCCCAGTACATGGTCACCCATCCAGGTACTTACCGCGTTTGACACCGCTTCACCAGAGGCGTTCCCCCACAGTGCTGGGTCGATGAACTAGAGTAGAGTTAATGATCTCTAAACATAAAGATACTTTATTTATTTTCAGTGATATGTTCTGGAAAACGAAACAAACAAAAAAAACTACCAGAAGTAGCATCAGCTCCTAGACTTCCGGACGTAGAGTTGGCCACTCTAAGAGAATTGCCTAGAACGGGTGTTCATAACACTAATATTCTATACGATCAACCAACGGCAGAAGAACTCGGACTTCTACCACAAATACGAAGGTAAAAATGATAATTATTCAACATAAAATTCTCTAGGCATCCATTGCTGTCGTTTTTTTTTGGATATATTATAATGGGCAAATATTGGCCATAGATTTCTATCATCCTGGAGTTAGGTTGTGTTTCTAATTAGCCTTCAGTGTTTCAAACAAACTTTTGCATTATTAGAACCTCTTGGTACTATTAGATCATCTGCAAAGCTTCGAAAGTCGAAACCAGAAATGCTCAGGTATATTATTATTATCAATTGGTAATACACAGCAGCAGGGCATTACATTTGGTAATGCCTGGGTCAAGTTCTATTTACATTTGGGTATTTTTAGTAGGTTAACATTTTTATGAAAACATTAAAAATGTTCATCTTTTGCAACAAAAGTTTTATTGATCCCTTTTGCTAAGCATTATTTTGGTTTATTTTAGGGAGCAAATAACATTGACTAAATTTTTGGGCAGTGGCGCTTTTGGTGAAGTATTTGAAGGTAAAGCAAAAGGAATTGATAATACAACCATGGATACAAGAGTCGCAGTAAAAGTAAGCGTTGAAATAATTAAAAATTTCCAACTAATAATAACAAATATTTCTTTACTGTTTAGACATTAAAAAAGGGGTTTTCTATTCATGAAAAACGCGAATTCCTTCAAGAAGCCCAACTAATGAGCCACTTCAAACACGAACATATCCTAGAACTGCTCGGAGTCTGCTTAGACAACGATCCCCATTTTATTATTATAGAATTAATGGAAGGGGGTGATTTATTAACTTATTTAAGAGACTCTCGAAATCCCTCGGTAAGTTATTTCTTTGTTCCGCATGTCCAATCAATAAAGATGATTTCTCATTCCAGACTTCCACTCCATTTTTGACACTCATAGAATTGATTAAAATGTGCGTAGATGTATCAAAAGGTTGTAGATATTTAGAAGAGATGCATTTCGTTCATAGAGACTTAGCGTGTAGAAACTGTTTAGTTTCTTCTTATGACGCAGTTTCCAGAATTGTCAAAATCGGCGATTTCGGGTTGGCCAGAGATATATACAAAAATGATTATTACAGAAAAGTAAGCCACATCTATTTAAATTTCGCCGCCATTATCTGAGTTGATGACATTTAATTACAGGAAGGCGAAGCTCTTCTACCCGTTCGATGGATGGCGCCAGAGTCGCTTACAGACGGTGTTTTTACTAGTCAATCTGACGTTTGGGCTTTTGGTGTTTTGCTGTGGGAAATAATGACATTAGGACAGCAACCTTATCCAGCTAGGGCTAATTTAGAAGTCTTGCATTATGTTAGAAGTGGGGGTCGATTGGGGAAACCAATAGACTGTCCGGATAAATTGTAAGTATTTAAATTGAGCGCCTTGTGGGCACTTACTATTATAATACTTTATCTTAAAGATAAACGGGTTTTTTCATCCACCCTTTATTAAAATAAAATGTTTACCCTAAGCTACTTTCACACCGTCAGGTTTTGCATTATATACTACTAAAATTTTCCGGCTTGCCCGGTATTATATTATAGCTTAACGAGGGTAGCTGATGGTTAAGGGCTGCTAAAACGTTTCATGCATGTGTGATACACAACTGTTTTTCACCTACCGAATAAACCAGAAAATAGGAAAATATAACGGAAAACTTTGACACACACTGACGTTTAATTAAAAAATTCATGTCAAACGTCAAAGTCATTAAGTGTCAGATGCTGAAACGTCAAAGTCATCAAGTGACAGATGGTGAAACAGTTTTAATTCAGATATACTCTACCTTAAGCTACTTTCACACCGTCAGGTCCTGCATCGTTCATGAAAACCAAAACAACTGTACAAATTATAATACTTTTATCATTTTTTGAAATTTAATTTTTTCCACAGACATAGTTTGATGTTGAATTGTTGGGAATTCGAACCAGACAAACGACCGACTTTTAAATACTGTTACGAAGTTTTAGAAAATCTTCACTTATCTACTTTACGAAATCCAACGACGGGTGCCCATGAAGGGCAATACATTAGTACAGTACCTGATCGTACGTACCTATATAAGTATTTTTTTTCTAATATCTTACTATTACTTACTAATTTGTGCATGAGACTGTTTATAATTTTCTAATTAATGAAAAATTATTTTATCCAATTCATGTATTTGAATTATAAATATACTACTATGTCAAAAAAGTACCGGGAATTGGTAAATAAAACGCAGTTTCAGGAGCCGCCTTCGGTACTTTATATCAGTTAAGTTCGTTTTTCAAAATGTCAATGCGTTCCAGCTGCAAATCAGAACTATCCACACCACAGAAGAAGTGAGTGGCCAAAACCATAGAGATACTACAGATAATGATAACAAGCAAGTTCGGAATCCGTCAGCGTCATAGATAAAGAACAGTGCATATTGTCTTTGGTCAGCATGTAGAGAGATAGAAAGTCAGACTTTTTTTTTTCTAATGCTATATAGTCAGAAAAACCTCTGTCTGTCTCTTTCTCTCTCACAGGAGTTCAGACGGACATACCAACTTCCACAGCAGCCTATGGCTCGTTGCCTCTTATCTATGGCCTCTATTCGTAGTATCTCTATGTTCAAAACGGCATAATAAAAATTTTCATTGTTGTGTGATGCTCTTCACACTGCTCGAAGTGGTAATTTGAGTTTTGAAAACCCGAAAAGTTGGGCGGAGTCATATCGGTGGTTGTTCGATAAGATTTGTTGAGTTTTGCTTGTATAATCTACGAATCTGCTTTCTCAAACTCTACATACATTATTTTAGCGATGTCAAGCTCAGTTTATTGATGTTATAGTCGACCAGAGTTTGGCAAATCTTATACCACATCTTGTAAGTTTTTGAATGTACCAATCATACGTATTTTTTCAACTTTTCAGCCTTCTGGCACACAACATTCTATTTGAAATACAGCAAAGAACAAGCTATAATAAACTCAAATGACGGTCAGTTGTACCAACTTAAAGAAAACAGTAATTATTTCGATAGGCGGGCTTTTTAAATGATCAAATCCCGGTATTTTATTTTTTGACTATTTCTCAAAAGCATTTTGCTCTCGTTTATAACCAATCATTATGCACGAATGTTAACAAAAAAGCATGAATACTAATCTTCATATTTTTGTTCCATTGAATGCTTTGCAGTGTTTGCCGGGATATCGAATGAAGCTTATTTTCGTGACGAAAATCATAACAGCTCAGGTAAATGCAAATAAAACTCATTCTAAACTAAATTATTTCACACGAAATAAACTTTGTAACATCGAAAAATTGAAATCAAGTTCGTTCTCTCTCCAGGAAATTCGTGGAAAAGTGACGGCGACGACGAAACGGCCAAAGAAATAACTCCGTTTTTGGATAAAGACGATAACGTCTTATCGAAACAAATTCCAAAATATCTCGAAGTCATTTTAGGACCGGACGATATACTCGACAATGACGGATACGAAATACCAAATCAGATGTTGCGAACCGTCAACAGACATGGAGGTAATTCAGAAGACACCGAAAACAAGTCGTAATGTTTTGGTTCCTTATTGACCCTTTCCAAGTACGTCATCGTGACGCATTTCTGTAACCGGACAACCTTCACACTAAATTCTAGTAATATATAACCTCAAAACGAACAATACAACACGATACCATTCTTAACAACAATGATATTTAAATTATATAGTTATAAATGCTATTTCCATCCATCTTTCTGAAGGTTGTCCGTGATCAGCTGACAACATGGCGCGCGATGACGTCACTTGGAACGCTCCATTGACATTTCAATTCGATTAAACGAATTCTCCGCATATTGTAACTATGTTAGTGTTTCCATAAAGACGGGGCGAATAAGATTTTAAAGAATGTCACTTTTATAACATTTTCAATTTTTTCCTATGTAAACGGCCTCGTCGCCAAGTTTTCTTGATTTGAGAGTGTTATGTTTTGGTTTTCTTATGCAAAATTACTTTTATCTATACAACTCCTCAAACATTTCAGTCCTGTATGTCAAAAAGTTTTCTTTAATCAAAATATTCCTAAAGTCTCCTGTATCCAACTTTTGTCATTAAGCAATTTCTGATGAGTCTGCAGAGAATAAATTCTTGAAAAAATATAAAATTATAAGTTTTTGATTTATCTAGTTTATTTTTCTTAGTGATCTTTTTTTCTATTATGCTTACTATAGCCATCAACAGATTTCCTTCATATATTATTTCATCAAAATGTTCCTCAACTCTCCTGATGTATCCCACTTTTTTGTTCTCCCTCAACCTTCTCTCACTTCTCGTTTTTTTTTTCTGCATATTTTAAAAAGAACCACCAGATTATACCACCTCAAATCAAGACTGGCAATATGAGAGATTCTAACTTAGATTTAAAAACAATGTTGAGTTGTACCATTGTTGTACAAATATAATTCTTTTTTTTCTCACTAGTACCATGATTGATTATAAAGAACCATTTTTCCAGTAAACGTTTTTAGATTCAAGATACATCCACTACTGCACTATATTATTTTCTCTTTCTCATATGCAGGTGCTATTTATTGCCAGCTACACCTCAGCCTCTTGAACTTTTTGTGTTTACACTATATTACGGTTTGCATTATAAATACTCTCTTATACATAAAAATTCACCATTACATTAATCCTCGTTCGTGGTTTCCTACGTTTTAAATAGTTCAGATGTTCTTTAAATGGAAATTTAAAACATTCCGCTGTATGCCCAACATACTTTTCACCAAAATACAACTCGCCTCGCCTTTTTGTTTAACCTAAAAAGTTTGTTAAAACAGTTCTCGGGTAGTTCTGAAGATGGAAATGCGGTATCTATGAAATTAGCAGTAATTTTTTTGATAAGTATGTTAGGCAAACTAAAAGATTCAATAACCATGAGAAAATCAATTTGTGAACATGCTTTGGACAAAAACATATTCTTTACAGTCCACAGATGTACTTTGGTGCTATTTAGATATCTTCAAAGGGAAAATTTGGTCAAATGGTTGAACTGTGTGATTTATTTTAAATTAAAACAGCAAATTTAGGTTTAAGAAGAACTTGTTAAAGTCTCAAGACTTTTTGATGAATTTATCTGTGCATTTAAACATAACTCGAAGAATACCACTGATAACAATTTATCATCTGTGAATTTATGAAGACTCAATATTTCTTGCCAGAAACTCTTACAATTACTTTTGTACTGTTTCGAGTTCATATGGTTTTATTTCTTTTATTATTATTCATTTCCTATCCTATTGCACTCAATTGTTTCACAAAACTTCCTTTTCCTGGAAAAATCACAATGTTTCAAGTTGTATATATATTTTTTAATTATTCTGGCATCTTTCTTTGCACATATCAAAACCATCAATATTTTTCAAGCTTACAATTTCATACCTAAAGTTATTTTCTACCCAAATATTTTCTTAGTTATTTGATATATTTTCCATTTCATTTTCTCCCGCCCTGTACACACAGTTGCTAGTACAGTTTTTGTTATATTAATGTAGACACACAGAAATGAGTGAGTTAAAATTTAATAAGTATGATATAAATCATTCAAGGCAATCTATAATATTGAATTGTTTCTACTTCAATGTAAATGTTTTTTGTGACTGTTTTAAGTCACCTTGGTAACAGGATTTATTTCAAGCACCAGCAACAGTTGGTAGAGCAGTAGAACAGTATTCTCGAGTTCTTAATGTTATCATTTTTAACAATTTTGTCCCTTATGATTTTGTATTTCTTCATATTCCAGTCAATTACATTTCAATAACTATGTCTGTCTATATATTTAGCTCTAACTTTCCATTTTTTGGACCTAACCTCTTTTATTTAGCTCCAACATTCCATTTTTGGACATAACCTTTCCCATTTAGCTCTAAAGGTGCATTTTCATGCCGCTGGATTTTAGCGACAAAAAAATAAGAAAATGAACCTAACTTCCCATTATTGAACACAACCTCTTTTCTAGTTAGCTTCAACTTTTTATGTTTGGTCATGACCTTTTCCATTTGGCTTTAGATTTTTTTCATGTTTGGATATATATGATCTGTTTTCTTCTTACACATTTTTGAGTGAGTCAATAATTTCCCCATATTACACTTAAAATATATCCTGTTAATGTTTTTCTTTTATATTAGCATAGGTACAAAAACTATAATTATAATTTTTTGTTTGACATTGTAATATTTATTTGTGTAGAAAAGCTTTTATAGTTTTTTCTTCGCCAAGAAAAGCATATCATGTGTACAAAAAGTTGTTTTGGAAACAATATTCCATTCGGTTAGTTGGGTAAAGCTTTAACAAAAATAAAAGGTGCTATGCAACATTGCTAGTGAATATTAAAACATTTTTGTGGAAGAATTGAGATAAAAAATATTATTATTTGATGTTTTTCTCATATTTTCATTCAATTCCAATCATTTTGTCAATCTACTCATAAAAGAATATAACAACACATCCACTGAATAGAAATTTTCAGTTAGAATTGAAATCGTAAAATCTTCACAGACACGTATACATGTTTTTTCGGGCGACTCTTTTAGAGATCTAAAAGATCTATTGTGCTCATTTTCTTACTGTGTTCCTGAGGAAAGTCTCAGAGACCGACAGTTCCTTTAAACCTCCCTATACATTGAAGGAATTTTGACATCTGTAGGCTTCAATTTAGACATCCTCCCAATTCTACAAGTTATATCCTGCCATTCCACAACATCTACATATCTCCTTCTTTGTCAGTTCATTAACTCAAGTTTTTCCAAGTATCTATTTAGGTTGTCTCAAAAAATTTTGCTATTCTAATTGGAACTAAATGTAAGTAATGTACATTTAGCTTATGCATTCTTAACCCTATTAGATCTTCTCTTAAGAGACAGTCACACATTCATTTACTTACCTTGGCATTCCTATCGAATTATTTCCCTAAAATTAAGTACTTAATATTTTTCAATCACAAAACAACCTCTAACAAAACTTCATGATATCTTATAACATGTAGTAACCTGTGAAGGAATCAATTTCATGGAACATGTTTGAAATTCTTCTTTAGTGTATGTGTTGTGTTTTTAAGTAATTTCTTTTTAGATTATGTTTAATAAAAATGAGAAAAATATATCTTCTCAAACAAACATAAATGTTGTATAGGATTTTTGTCAAGTGCCTTTTGTCAGTATTTCCATTAAATATAAGATCAATTTAATGAGATTATATTTATTGTACATATTTTGTAAATATCAAAAATATGTGATTTTAATATGTTAAGATTCGTAGGTTTTAGTTAATTTTAATTGGATTGTAAAGAAATTCTATTGTAATACTGTGTTAATTTTTAAATGATTTAAATAAATGTTTAAAATCTTTGTTTTTTTATATTAATTTGAGCATATTTTACGCACCTGACTGTAAGTCTATCCATATATAATAGTTTGGGAAAAAAGTCCCACGAATGACAAAAAGAAAATTATATTTAAAAAAAACCTACATAATTATTTACAAATAAATACAAACTATGGTTCTATTTTTACTTTTACCGCGGTTTCCTCTTCCTCTTCAATTTTTACATCATCATCCAGGGCTTCATCTTTACTGTTTTCATGTAATAAGACATATTCTCTTGAACTGAACCCGAATTTTAAGACATCTCTTTCAAATAGCTCATAATATTTTTTTGGTTCAATTTTCTTATTGTTGATAAATGTTCCATTGGCAGATTCTAAATCTATCAAATATGGTCTTACTCGTTTTCCTAAAAGTAAACCACAAAAAATTATAATACAGTGCTATTCAAAAGTCCCCTCCCCCCTCGTATCTTTAGAAATAAAGTATTGTAAATTTCTCTACGAATGGTAACAGGTGACGTAATAGTAATAGATGACGTCACAGTGCCACTCTGGCCAATAATTTTAAATAGGACCTTATGGCAAGTGATATCTCGTTTGAAAGGCATTGACATTGGCTACAAAGCCATATTAATTTTGTTTGGGTTTAAACTAATTTGGACGGATAAATTACAAGATTACAATGAAACATTTCAAATTACCAAGAATTCAAATTAAGAAGAGTTTGATCAAGATGAGATTTATTGTTTTAAAATTTCATACAATTATTCAAGAATAGTTATTATCTACTGAAAAGTAGTTCGTAATTTTCTGTTGAGTGAGCAATGTTTGAAGGAAGACTGGAATGTGAACTGCAAACTCACTCATGAATCGACAGGTGCACATGTATGTAAACAAATGACTTAGACTTAGTATTTTTCATGCGACCAGGCAAAAAATTCCAATTATTTCGAGATACAAATTAACTAGTATAAAATTATCTAGAGTGGACTACTCCATCTAGCACAGTTTATTACATCAAAATTTTGACTAACCTGCACTTCCATTTTCTCTGGTGAAAGGTACCAACCTATATTGAAGAGCAGCATGCTGCTTAGAGCATGAAGGGTGATCTACAGGCAAATCAACAATTTTTCTTTCTCTTCCAATGAGATATCCACTCTCTCTATGTATATACAAGGTTTGTAGTGCTTTTTCCCCTTTAAATGGATATAACCTCCATCTCCTTCGTGGTTTTCTTGCTTCCGGAGGTTCACTGTACTTAATGACAAAACCTCGATATGTATTGGTTTCTTCCGTAAGTTTACCAGACAGTCCAAAATTTGGTTTATCCTTTTCTTTGGGATCTTGTTTCTCTACTTTACTTTCGTTTTCAGGTTTGCCCCATTTAGCATTGGCATGATCAAATGAGCCACTTCTTTTTCGTCTAAAACAAAAACGATACTTCATTTTCATTCTAAATTAACACAAATTAGTAGCAGTTTTTTAAAATGGGAGAAAAAGAGCAAGAAAACTCAGGAACAATACACCATTGCAAATACAGGTGAAGGAATTTAATAGAGTTCTTGACTACAGAAGCTATAGAGTTTACTTGACACTGCCTGTTGAGATGTTGCTTCAAAAACAGACAATGATAAGACTATGTGAATCAGAATCAGCTCAAACGATAATACCTTAGATCAAGTAAGGCATTTGGAACTAACTCAACCAACACTCAGTAGATGAAGACAAAACTCTTTTTTTTTATATTTTGTTCCTAAGTACAAATTAGAGTTTTAAACGTTTCATTTCAAAAATGTTTTTGATCTTACACCAATATATCTTCTAGAAAATGTTCTAATAACTTACCTATAATCATTCTTCTTGTATTTATCATCATTTGGATCTCTTCTGTTATCAAATTCACGATTTCTGTCTCTATTTCTATTATCTTGCCGATCTCTATAATTATATTTTCCTCTATTATACTCTCTGTCATCTCTTCTATCTTTGTTATACTTTTCTCTCTCCTCATGGTCTCTATCCCTGTAACGGGATTCCTTCCTACGCTTTTCATCCTCATCTTCTCTTACTCTTTTTTCACTTTTGTGTTTATGAGTGTTAGCATCATTACTCCTGTGCTTGTTATCATGATCAATTCTTTTCGATTTAGTATCTATCTCTTTACCATCACCCCTTTTGGATGTCCTATAAGAATTAAGTTAATCAAATTTTGTACAAAAAAAAACCTAATTATAAAATTTTTACAATGATTTAAATTGACGATAGTGTAAATGAAACTTGAGTATTTGAAAGGAGAAATATCAACCACATAGCCTCCCAGAATGTTTATACAGTCAATATAGAAAATCACTTAATCCAACCCTCACAACACTGCAAATACCTTGGCATAAACCTCGACCATAAACTAAATTTCAACTATCACACAAAGGAAGTTAAGAAAAAAGTTATTGCAAGAGCTAAGCATTTTAGAACTTTGACTTACAAAAATGAAGGGATCAGCATAAAAGTAGCAAGTGATATATACCAAATGATATGTAGACCACTTCTGGAATATGGCTCGATATTATTTCAAACCTGCTCGAAACCAGCCCTGAACAATCTACAAGTAGCAGAAACGACTTGCCTCAGAAGCATAACTAAATTAAGACACCCCCAGAACCCTATACACTGTCCATCAAACCAAAGGCTATATAATACTGTCAACATCACACCTATTTTGGAGAGAATGGATGAGTTAAACAAGAAGTTCGTAAAAAATCTGAACATGGAAATGCTTCAAGACATGGTCATAGCCCGAGATCCGAACATACCACCAAAAAGGAAAACTCCAGAAGGGCCCCTGTGGACAAATATATTGAGTATCAAAGCAAAAGCTGCGAATTAATACAATATATAAATCAGACTCTAATTTAGACAGATACTTTTCTATTTACTTTTAAAATTTTTTTATTATTTTTTTTTTTTTTGCTGTTCAGTTATTGTTTCTAGATTTAAAAAAAAAAAATTTGTTATACAAAAAAAATTGTAAGAATCTGTGGCAGAAAGACCTGGGTCGTTAGCCAGTTGGGTAACCAATAAAGATAATCTCCTCCTCCCTGAAAAAAGTTGAATAAAAAATTGCTCGAGTCTAAATTTATATACAAAATTAAAGTATTACTACATCTTATACCTATGTCGCAGCCTATTAGTATCTGAATCATCAGATGGTTCAACAAATTTCTTTTTAGCCTTTGGTTCACTGTCACTATCTGAGGAATGTTTTTTATTGCTTTTTTTCTTGTTGCTCCTGTCTTCTGATGAAGAGGACTCGTTACTTGAGTCAGAATCACTAGAAGAATCAGATTCGTATTTCTTTTTCTTGTGGGAACTCATTTTAATTGTGCAGATAAATTAATTATAAAACATAAACACCATAAAGAAATATGTATTTTGTCTATGATATGATAAACACCTGACAAATGACTCGTGGATGCTATGCTTCTTCTTTTACAGTGAACCAGAACACAAAACTCAACTTTTCGGTTTAGCAGTGGCCTTTATCTATCTTCTTCTTTTTCTTCTTAGCTCACCAAATCTACTAATAAACCGTTACTTATTCAATAAATTTTACTAGGAATCAAGCAATACAAAACTAATAAGAAAAAAAAACTTTATTAAAAAAATAAGAATGAAATACATTTTTAATAATTAGTCAAAAATAATTGCATAAAGTATAAATATTAAAAATTATCGAATAGATTGTTTGAGTGCACTAGGTTTAGACTTAACCTTCTTAGCGTCTTTACTTTTTGTAACGGGTGCTGTAAAACATTTCCACAGTCTTAAAGTTTCATCTGCACCAGCTGAAAGAACAGTGGTGTCATCTGGCGACATTGCAAGGTGCAAAACCCTCGCGGTATGTCCAGTTAATTCAGCTACCTTTGTCATTGCAGGGTATTTCCATATTACTATTTCGTTATTAGCAAATCCATGCCCCGATATCAGTTCCTTATAGTGCTTAGACCATAATAAAGCACAAACCTGAAAAATTTAGTTGTTTAAAAAACGTTCAGCGTATAATATTATTGGTTTATACTTGAGATTTTGTATCCACTGAATTCACGCAACTTCCTGTATTACAATTCCAGAATCGTATATGTCTATCGGCAGTACCGCCTCCACTTGCTAAAATATGTGGTTGCCATGGACACCACGACAGAGCTTTAACTGCAGCCTGGTGGGCAGTGAATGTATGTAAAGGTGTTGAATTGCTGTAGAATGATCCACTTACCTACAAAATAATTTTTAACACGGTCCTAAATTATTTGTTCAAATTGTATCACTAGCTGTAGTGCTATAGTGGATAAGGCAATAACTAAGGCCAAAATAGCTTAAAAAAGAAGATTGAGTTAACCCAATCAATACGTTTTTGACATCGAAAATGTCATGAGAATGTATTGAATGGAAAGTTGTTTATTTTTTAATAAAAATGAGGAGAGGTATAGGTGTAGGAGCAATCAGAAAAGATAAATTAGCACAAGAAAAATATAAAGGCAAAGGAAATGAGATACAAGAAAATCAATTTGAACAAATGACCAAACAAATGGAAGTCTTCAAAACAAACCTAGAAGATTTTGCTACCAAACACAAGAATGAAATAAGAAAAAATCCGGAATTTAGAAAACAATTTCAGGTACACCAATGGTTAGATTATACATCCAATTCATAGTATCATATTAATTTGCAACATTTGATTATCACTTAACTAGCAACATCTCTCTGCAACACTTTACACAAATATATAAAGTTAACCATAGAGGGAATGTATTCATATTTCCTGTACTCACTACAAATGAAGATTAGAAGCAACCATTTATTAGTTAATGCATGTATTTTTAGGAAATGTGTGCTAGTATTGGTGTTGATCCATTATCATCTGGCAAAGGTTTTTGGTCTATATTGGGAATAGGTGATTTTTATTATGAACTAGCAGTACAGATTGTAGAAGTTTGTTTAGCCACAAATGATAAAAATGGTGGTCTCATCAGTCTAGATGAATTAAGAACAAAATTAATAAAAGCAAGGGGACAGAACAAAGCTCACCAGGAAATCACCAAAGATGACTTAATTAGAGCAGCACGAAAATTAAAGATATTTGGGAATGGATTTAACGTAATACCAATGGGTAAAGATAGATACATGGTAAGTCAATTGATAATATTTGGTATATTTTGTTAATTGAAAATGTTTGCAGGTTCAGTCTGTACCTGGTGAACTTAGTATGGATCATTCCACAATACTTCAACAAGCTGAGAAAAACGTTGGTTGTATATCGGTATCGTACTTAGTCAAAGAACTGAGTTGGGAACAACAGAGAAGTGAAAAAGCTTTGGAGCACATGATGAATCAAGGACTTGCCTGGTTGGATTCTCAACATCCTGAAGAATGTCAATATTACTTTCCTAGTCTGTACACTGCCTGCATAAACTCAAATGTTTAAGTTTAATTTGTATTTTTATTGTTTATAACTAGGTATAACAAAACATGAAATTAGAGAACACCCTGAGATAATGTCGATTTTACATGTATTTGACAGTATTCAACCAAATAATCACAGATATATTTCTGTTAATGCACAATGTGTATTAACATCGTTTCTTTATTTCAATCTTTAAAAAAATATTGACACAGTTTAAATTTGATTGAATTTTATGTCTGGTCAATCCAGTTGTGCTGATGTATTTGTGTATTGGAAATAAACTTTATTTTTAATGTGGAATTTTGATATAAATAAAAGAACCTACTGTTCATCCTTAACTACAGGACAAATTAACAATCCGAAAAATGATATGTCAATTTTATATTGATTTAGACCTTGTCTATTTGAAAGTAAAAGATTAAAATATCTTCTGTATGTTCCTTGTGGTGTACTCATTATTCTTTTTCATTAATTTATTGGGAATACAAACCAGAATGTTTTTTATTTTGTCCAATTCAACATTTCGGAGATAACTACAAAGCCTCTAGGGTAGCTGCAGTAATTTATAGTAATATATTTTTCCATTATAAACAACTTTCCATATTTAAAGGTACTTTCTCTTGAACCAAATTCATATTTTAATATAGAAATAAAAAAATTTGACATCTACCATTTACTAAATGGACCATGTTGAACTTTTTATAAAAGTTTCCCATGTGTTGCCAACTTTTTCAGATATACTATAGATCAAATAATGAACTTCGTATCTCAAAAAAATTTACTGGTTCAGGAACTGTCAGGTTCCAGGGCGCTGCAATTCCTAGTTTCTTCCTGGAAGACAGTTAGTTAAGAAGGGGATTATTGGTGTGGTATTTTTGTATTTTAAGAGAGCATTTGAGACTGTAAATAGAGAGCTATTACTACTTAAACTGCGTAAGTATGGTTTTGTGAGTAAAGTATTGGATTGGTTGACATCTTATCTTGAAAATAGAAAACAGTATAAAAGTTCATGCTCAGAAATGGTAGATATGGACCTAGGAGTTCCTCAAGGTTCCGTTTTGGGGCCATTACTTTTCCCACTGTACATTAATGACATAGTGAGGCATGTTGTAAGGTGTAAAATTAAATTAGTTGCAGATGACACTATGCTATATTTTGCTGGTAGTGCAGATGAAATAGAGAAATATTTAAATGAGGACCTAACTAACATATTTGAGTGGTTATGTGACAATGGTTTGAAAATTAATATTCAGAAAACCAAATTTATGATATTGGGGAAAAAAGGCAATATCAGTAAAATTAATGTCATTTAACATTACAATAAATGATGAAAGGGTTGAGAGAGTATTTAAGTTTAAATATTTGGGACTAATGTTAGATCCAGCATTGTAAGTACATAGAAAGAAAAATTGCAACTAAAATATATTTCCTATTTAGTTCTGGGCTAGTATTATTTAATAGCTTACCAGATACACTTAAGCAGTGTCATACGTTGGGATCATTCACAAGACAAATAAAAGAATAAGTACGTGCAAATGTCCCGATTAAATGAGACTTTTTATATTATAATAATTATATTCGAAAATGTTTTCAAAAAAATTTGTATTTTGAGTGTTTTTTTTATTATTTCTTTTAATTAGGTTTTATCTTTAACTGTTTATATTATATACCATTATATACTTTTTTGACTTATACATGTACAAGAGCAAGTTCTGCTAATAAAGAGTGTTAATAATAATAACTGTATATTAAAAAACTGTACTTACTGCTTGCCAAATATTCAAGACATTGTCATTGCCTCCACTAGCGAGATATTTTCCATCTGGAGACCATTTCAACCCACATACTTCTTGAGTGTGTCCAGATAATGTAGCAATTTGATGATCTCTTTGTCGAACATCATGATGTAATATCTGACCACTGCGACATCCACTGGATAAAACATAAGAGTTCCAAGCTAAAGATCCAACTCTAGCAGAATGTCCTTCCATGATCCTAAGTTTTTTAGATCTTGTACAATCCCATAATTCCACAGTTCCTTAAGCCAAATATTGAATTAATTCATATAAAATTTTTTACTTATTGAAAAAAATTAAGAAATAGATGAATGGAACTTAATTTAGAAGATTGACATTTTTTTTTTATTCTGTTATTTAACGTCGGTCTATTTCTGCGACTGAGGCTAATCACCGACGCCGGGAGCACTCTACCCCTAACCGGAAATTTTGGCGAACCCACTAGTGTTCCAACCAGTGGTAGCGTTCTTTAACGAGCCCAACATCCATGGACTCGGGACCTCGGTTTTACGTCTCCTCCGAAAGACGGCATATCTACATTATACCTCGTGCTCATTGGTATAATGCCTGCGAGCTGTGATATGCTAGTCCGCTGCAGGCTGTACGGGCCCTATACGATGGTTTTCCCTGACATGGTCGTCACCCATCCAAGTACTAATCATGTCCGACCTTGCTTGACTGTAATTATCGCATTGAACGCGTTCCACTACAGTGCTGGGTCGTCGCCCAAGATTGACATTAATTTGGTAAAAGTAGGAGTCTAAATTAAGCAATGTATGCAGACAATGCTTCACTATAATTTCTTTACTTACCATTAGTAGTTCCCACTGCTAAGCAATATCCATCTTGTATCCATGACAAAGAGCAAACGTAGTCATTGCCTTCTAATTCTAACAATTGTTCAATATTTCCTGTAGCTAAAATACATCAACTGCTTTTACCAATGTTTCTTTTATTTAATACATACAAAACAAGCTTTTTTTGTTGCTTACCAGCATTCCATAAATAAACGTGAGACCCCAAAGCTGCTGCTAACACATTATTCGAACCCCAGTCGATTAAATTTAAGTAGAAATCATCTACTATATCTGGAGCATCAAGAATTCTGTCTGGTGCTTGAGGAATATATCTACCACTACTTTTTGTTGAAGCAGGTGTCTTGGCTTGAGTGTAAATAACTTTCATGGGATTCTGAAATCCTTCAGGTGCAGATGGAGGTTTATTTTTGTATGCAAGAATTCTCTGATTTACTATATCGGCTCCATAAAGATTTTCTGACATAGCTTTTTGAAGTCCTTTATGTGTAGGACTATCAGATTTATTGGTTTCATCTTGAGTTAGTTTTAAGTGAGCCAAATCTAAGTTACTAGCACTTCTAGAAGGAATAAAACGGTCTCCTCCAGGTGTCTTTGATCCTTATGAAAATGAGTGTTAAGATAAAATTGGAATGTTATGAATACAAGTGAAATTTTATTAATTTAATAATGTAATTTACCTTTATTAGGAGTAGGTGTCCTGTTTTTCTTCGGAGTCTTTGATGGTGTCTTATTACGTTGATAATCACTCTCGGCACCTTTGATGGGTGTTTTGGTGGAGTTTAAGGCGGAAGATGATAGGGACCTTAGTTTGGACGAATTATTTGAACTAGTATTCGAAGAGCCAGATTCTTTTTTCTTCTGCCAGCGAGGCGCGGGGCCATTAACTGGACCCTCCATATTTAATAAACTATTAACGTCATTCCAAAATTTAAACTGAGACATGACAGTATAAAATTATAAACTGATTGTATAGTTATTATACAAAGTATCGATAGAAGCAGTCTGGTAGAAGTGTAAAAACAGAATACAAAAAAATGTCGTTTTGTTTTTGTGTAACGGTCTTTTCGAATTTGAATGCCTTTGAAATGACGAAATGACAGGATGATGACAGATGACAGGAACACAAACCATAGATCACCAAGAGACTGCATTCTGCTGTATCATTTACCCTGTGTCTCAACTCAAGCTCCAATCCAGACTCTTTTTACCTTAGCTTGCAACATGCTAGGTAAACGCCACTTTAAGTAAAAAATAAGACAGTTCATTTTTTTTAAATTTTATACATAACCTCTACTTATGATGAATAAATTTTGAAATTCAAATTTTTGGTAATTAAGTTGATTCCACATTTTTATTTTCATATTTATTCATGATTGTATGCTTACAAATTTATGTGTGCTTACTGCGGAATATACAAATGAATTGAATTCAAAAACCAATGTAAAATAGTATAGTATATTGTAATTTCAAATAAAATAATAATTTATTTCTAATTATGAGTTCCCAATTAAATGATGCACCAGCATCCTTATACTCTACATCACAAGAAATAAGAATTGTTAATTTAGATTCATATATGAGTTCCCCCATACAGGGCCTAGATGTATTGTATTCCGAGTTTAGAGGTTCATCTGTAAATCAAGTTCCCGTTTTGAGATTATTTGGATCTATACCGTCAGGTAGTCAAAGTATACTTATATCCAATATGCTCTTAACTTATTTTATTATTTGAAAAATGTTTATTTTCACTAGTAACTTGAAATTTTATTCTGTTTCAATCTAACAAAATTTGGGAAGAGTATATGTCATTATCATTAGGTACTTTTAGGTGAAAAAATATGTGTCCACATTCATGGAGTATTTCCATATATTTATATTCCATATGATGGAGTTCAAGATGCCAATAGTTTTATGTATAAAATTGCCTCTTGTATTGATAAAGCTGTTAATATATCATTAAACCAGGCTGCGTCTAATATGCAACATGTATATAAAATTACTCTCGTATCTGGAATGTAAGTAATATTACTTTTTTAAGCCTATTACCAATTTTTTATCGATAAATATGTCTTATACTGCACACATTTGCATTGTTCAAATTAATTTCTGTTATCAGACCAATGTATGGATACCACATCAAAGAACATCAGTTTTTCAAAATATATCTTTATAATCCTTTACTTGTCCGTAAAGTAACTGGCCTACTGATGAATGAAAGCACTCTTGGAAGTCAGTATCAACCACATGAAGCTCATTTACCTTTCACTCTACAGTTTATGATAGATTACAATTTACATGGAATGAGTAATATGATCCTGTCTAAAATAAAGTACAGATATGATCCTAACAATATCAATGATTTGAATATTAATACTAAAATGTTTCTTCCTACATCTGTGAGTAAAGTTAGTGTTTGTCAATTAGAAGGTGATTGTTTGGCAGAAGATATAACTAATAGGTAAGAATGAATTAAATTTGAGTAATTAGTTTTGTAGAAATTTTCAGTAACTTATTTCTGGCAGGTTTAATTTTATGCAACAATAACTTAATTGTAGACTAGAAGTAGCATCAGGCAATATTGGTGCCAATCCAGGAATAGCTGCTTTGTGGGAGGATGAAAAACAAAGGCGTAGAAATAAAGGTCTAAAATCACAAATAGAACATTTATTAGAATTAGTAAGAAATAATATTCCCCCTACAAAATCTCACATGATCTATAAACAAGCTCTAGCTGATAGATTGACAGTTTTTTCCAATGAAAAAAATATGGTTGATAAGTTGAATGCTTCAGGTAAACTTTATTCTGATTACTGTTTCTTTGATAATATTTTGTACAATGGATATTTACATTAAGAAAATGTAAATTCTCATTTTCAATAACAATTCAATTAGAACATGGTTTAATTTATTTTCAGTATATCCTGCTGAAACTCCAGATTCTTCTAATATTAGAAATGCTTCCATGGTAGATTCTCAAACTCTGTCCAGCATAGATAGTAATTCATTTACATCTAGTGATTTAGATGAAACTCTTGTGAGTGCAGAAACTAGTAGTTTAAATATAACTCTAGATCAAGATGCTCAACAACTTTTACAAGTACTAAATGAATTAGGTAAGTTTTTACTGTTCAATATTGTCTTACTTACCTATTTTGAAAATTATTTAATTTCAAAAATTCACTACCTACATTACACTAAAAACCTAATAAGTAACTTTTTAGAGGAAAATGCCAAAGAAATGGAAGAAGATTCAATATTAATTCAAGTGTCAGAACAATATGATCAAGATGCAGATGAAAATGAATTTGATTTTAGTATATCTTTGGATTCTGTGCAAACACCAGTGAAAGTCAGCCCTGAGAAAGGTTGTAGTGATGAAAGTGATGATGATTTGTTGAATACTACACTCATTCCTCAATTAGATGGTGGTTTTGATGATACTGTGAAAGTAAGAATATTCCTAATTTTCAAGTAGTTTATGAAATTTTTCAATTTTCAGGAGTCATGGAATGTTTCAATTGAACTTTCAGAAACTACTAAACAAAAAAAGGCGAAACGTTTACAAAAACTGTTCTATGTAAAATTAAAAAAAAGCGATAACG
The DNA here is from genome assembly GCA_910591695.1 of Galerucella pusilla. NCBI lineage: Eukaryota > Metazoa > Arthropoda > Insecta > Coleoptera > Chrysomelidae > Galerucella > Galerucella pusilla. The sequence continues at coordinate 4,423 of CAJUYI010003115.1, read as the reverse complement.
ACATGCCTAATTTGGATATTGATTACAATATACAAACGCAAATTAATTCAATAGATAATACGACAGTTCTGAATAAAAATAGAGTTATTAAAAAACGTCCGAAACCTACAGAGATGCAGTTGGAAGAAATACAAGCAAAAAAAATTCATTTAGAAGTGCGACGTTTTGAATTCAGAATTAGAGAATTGAAAAGAAAGGATCAATTGGCAGCTATAATAAGAAAACTGCACAAAAAAGAAAATGAAATAATTTTATCTTTAAGTAGAAATGGGCAAGTCAAATTTAAAATTGTGCCCAAAAATGAAGAAAAAGGTAAATGCAAAATTCTCCTAATATATGAAAGGTTTTTATGAATAGTGGCAAATAATTATGTTTCATATAGCTATTCTGTGAGTAAAAGAGAGAATGCTATAGAATGTAACGTTTTTATTTTCTCATCTTTTGCCCCGTTAAATAAATTAATTATTTACGAATAATTTCTATCTAGTACGGACCTGTCGTAATATCTTTCCTTGGAAAGTTGGGACAAATGTTTCGTATACGGTAATTCCGATAGCCAATAAAAATTGATAAAAGTATCCCGACAAAGAATTAAGGTCCAATGCGCTACGACCCTAATTTCCGGTTTTCAAAAGTAGTTTATATCGGCTATAGATGTTTTATAAATCTAACATTCATATTAATGTAAATTATCATCTCTTCCGTTTAATCTGTTCAATACTGTTATAACAATATATATGTTCTACTTATATTTAAGCTCTACTTCCAATTGCACCAGTGGACATAAATAAAACTAGCAAGGTGAATATAATTAGTGATATAATTGTCAAATTGGCAAATTTCGTTGATCCTACATTGCATCTTACTATCGAATACCCAAACCATTGTTGTTATCTTTACAACTATAGCAGCAGATATTTACCGGAAGTTACAAAGATTCCAAAAAGGATATGTAAAGCTACCAATAAAACAAAAATGGCAAAATACATTAAAAAGAAAATAGCAAATAAAAACGGTTTTCAGGAAGATAAACGTTCGGTTTTGGATTTACAAAATGAATGTGATCAGGTAAGTGTGACATGCATTATGTCAAGAAAATTATATGTGTCGATAATTTGTTACAAATGGCCGCTAGCAGTGGTTGCATGATTTGAATTAATAAAGTTTCTCTGCAAGGTTACCCAATAAGTAACTTCATTATTTCTGTTATTGTACATATTTATATAAAACCCTGAAACTTGTCTATTTGAATTAAAATCCTGTAAGGAAAACATTCCATCACTAATTATGTAACTACATGTTAAGCTTTTTAAATTAAGGTAAAGCTCCATTCAATTAGTTTGACACAGGCCTTGGATGGTATAGTTATGTCATTATGATTCCAAGGATAAAATTTTGGAAAGAATGTTGACAGGAAACTGTAAATGTGAAATACCCAGGCATAAGGACAATGTTTTTGTTTGAAGATTCCAATACATTTAGCATGACATTAGTTTGCAGCATCTGTATTGTGTTGTATATGTAGGGTAGTTGTGTAATATGTAGGCTATCATTGTACATTCTTCCTGAACCCCAATTTCACCTAATATTCTCATATTAATTACATATTTTTCCTAAACATTGTCACAACAATTAAGTTTTATTTAAGGTATTTTCATCAAGTACACCAACTGAAGTAACCGAATCTATTGAAATGGATCAACAAAAAGAAAAGCCTTTTATATTTTCTGAAAAATATTTATGTGATGTAAAAGATCCAGTTTTAATGGAAAATATTCGTTTAAAATCCGACGATGATTTATTAGAAATGGCTGAAAATTTGAGGCAGGAACTCGAAATGCACATGCAGATACTTAAAGCGACGACAAATATAACATATGATGACTATAAAAGCACCGAACACAGATTGGACGTTTTAAATGAACTTGCGTGCTTTAAGTGTGAAGATGATTTCTCGGATTTGGTTAGCGAAGAAAATAATAATTTGGATGGTTTAGACAATAAAAATGTAAATCAAGTTGAATTTGATTTGAAGGAAGATTGTGATATTGTCAAAGCAGGTACTAAACATCAAAAACGAAGAAAATTTGAACCAGGTAATAAATTGTAGTCGATTTTGTAAAAATCTATAATTTTACTTTGTATAATATTAGGGTAGCGAAAAAAACAACAATTTTTTTGGGCTCGTGTGAAAAAATGTCAGTTTAACAACGAATTTTTAAAGTCTTGTTTATGGCGCCAAAAAGTGTGCAACTATGTTGATCATAAATTAGTTAAAATTTTACTTATTTCCAATAATTATATAAAAAAAACCATTTTTAATTTCCATGTTCAGAGCCATATAGGCGTGAGCAAAATCTTCCTGGGACACCCTGTAAATTTTAAACCTAAGGGATAGGTATGGATAATTTTTGAAATGTATTCGGTTTCTCTTCTTATTTTTGCAGATTACTTTAAGTATATCTAAGACTTAGTTTATGAATTCTCTTTTTTTTTACTTTCAGCAGTCGGAACAAGAAGATCAGAAAGAATAAAAGATTTGCTTGAAAAACAATGCGTTTTATCGTTAGATGGAACTGTGGACAGTGAATCTTCCGAAGAAGAACCGTCTACACAAAAACGTGAAAGAAGATCTAGAACACCTAGGATAAATGCTAGGTATAACGCATTACCAATATCACTTCAAAAATCACCGAGAGTATTGAAATCGTCTGAGCCAGGTAATAAAAAAAACAAAACATTCAATTGTAAGTTTTTTTTTAAACTCGTGTTACACAAACTTTCAATGTTTCAGCAGTCAATAATAACCTGGTTTCCACCGTAAATACGTGAGTTTTTTTTTTCATTCCTTTGGGTATGGTTTAGCTTAGCTTTGCACTTCCTTTTCAGCCATACAACTATCTAATACCATGTTACATTTCTTTTAGTCAAGGCTGAAATTTGGGTATATTTAATAACATATTTAAGACTGCAAAACATTTTGTGGTAAATTTTTTTAAGGTCCATTCACAATAGATCATATCTTTGGCAAAATGTAATATAATAGTATATTAAGTACCAAGTGTCAAAAATGTTTCTTTAGTCACTAGGTGCTTGCTATACTTTTTCTACGCTCACAGGAAAAAATATTTAATTGCATGACATTCTGACAATATTATATTCTACTATACCTCATTTACATTTAAAAACCAGGAGTAATTTGAATTTAAGTTGGAAATTCTGTAGATCTCTGATTGGTCAGATTCAGCCCAGTTTCAAACAACACTTCTTAGCTTGATATCCAGCTGATTTCCATTTTTGATAGTTCTGACAGATAAATAAATAGATATTGGATGAAAAACCAAAAATATTCATGTAATCATCAAAATTTCCCAAGCAGTTGGTACATTATTACTCTAAATTTTTCTTAAAATTGTAGTGAAGTCGGTTTACTGACTATTAAAGGAATACTAAGGTAGAGGAAAAATATACAGAGCAAAAAATATTGTTGGAATACCAGAACTTTAAAAAAATTGTGATGAGTGAATAAAAAATGTGTTTTGAAGAATAAAAATGAGATCTGTGTTGGAAAAAGTTTTGCAAGGTTTAAAGAAAAGTTCAGACTTTATTGAAACAAATTGAATTTATCTGTGTCACCCTTTGAAGAGTCAACAAATGTACTATTTATTTGTTATATACAAATTTGGAAAGAAATCGTCAAAGCTTATTGAAAGAACATAAAGAGATCAGTAATAATAAGATTTGGAAGATATAAAACAATATAGAGGAGAATGGGTTTGGTAGAAAATGCATTATTGGTTTTTGAAAGAAGGAAGAAAATATCTCAGAATTATTTGAAAAATGTCTTATTACTCCTAACTCGTCAACATTAAGATAACTGTTGGACATGTTTAAATTAATACTGCTTATTGCTCTACAAAGTTATTAATTTTGTAGTATTGTTATTGCCAGAACATATTATAAATTTTCATATTTTTTTCAATACAATTGAAATAAATATAATTGAAGTAACTTGACTATCTGTAATCCTCCATCATCAACAATGACCATAATTTGTTTGTTGTCGATGTGAATCTGAATCTTATGATGTAGAGTCGAAGGTATTTGTCATATTTTGTGAAGTGTTTTGAATATTATTGTATTCAATATTGTAGTTGTAAAGAATGATAGATAATTATTTTATATAAGTAGGTATTGTATGCTAGTCGAAACGTTTCAAAACTCAACTTATCGACTTTTTTATAGAGTAATGTGGATGTTGTAATATTTCAGTTTGAATTAGAAATTTCAAACACGAAACAGGAAAAAGTTTTACATTCTGCTTAATGCTTAGGTATATACTCGAAGATCGAAGGAAAAATCGACTTATGACTAATCTCTTTGCACAATTAATATATTTGGAACACGACTGTTGACTACGTTT
>CAJUYI010003114.1:1633-25423 GCA_910591695.1 Galerucella pusilla | reverse complement strand
ATTACTGGTTACGTACGATAACAGAACTGCTGGTTGGAACGAACCTATAATTTCCTTCAAGCAAATGTTTTGCACAGTTTGACTTGTTTGGATGTTCATTCCCAAATCAACTGAGGTGTTTACTATATCTTATTTCTAAATTCCTTAAAGGCTGACCTATGTAAATGGCATTACAGTGAGAGCAGTTAAGTTCCTAGACAGCAGACTTTAGAAAAAAACTAAGCATGCATATGTCCTGAAATTCCTCCGGGAAATAGGACTAAAGGAGCTACTAGTTTCTGAGACTCTCGTCAAAAACTGAGTAAAAGTAAGGGGGTACAATAGATCTTTCAGGTCTCAGTGAATGTCACCCCAAAACACACACATACATTTGTGAAAAGTTTGTTTTATCTTGTAGGCTTGTGGAATGTTTGAAATGTTGCTACTGCTACTTGCTACTGGGTATTATTCACAAATCTTATTGCTTCTCAAATGATTTGGTTAGTTTTTTTAGTTGAAGTTAATACAGCATGCCAAAAGAAAATAAAGGAGTGAAAAATATAAATTAAGTGTTAGGAAACTAGTTGAAATATATGGTGTTGTAGGAACACAGACTAGCGAAATTTTAAGAAACAAAAATCAACTTTTAAAGTCTTGTGTTGATGGCTTCTAGTAATGACGAAGTTGAGCGAAGTGCCTTGCTGGGGATCAGATTGTTTTTGAGAGGTTTTTAAAAGAACGAAATGAAAAGATTCCTTCAAGCCATCAATTAAAGAAAAGGGACTAGAAGCTACAAAAGAATTGAAGTGTGACACTTTCAAAGCATCAAACGGACGGTTTGAAAATTCTTGCAAAAGACACAATATGACGTTTAAGTCTGTTTGTGATGAGTCTACACACATAAATTTGAGGTTGAAAACTGGAAAATAAAATTCTATTCTGAAAAAGATGTTTACAATACTGATGGAACGTGATTATTTTATAAAGCATTACCTTCAAAAACATTCGCTTTAAAAAATAAAAATTATGCCAGAGAAACATCTGCTAACGACCGATTAACAATTTTACTTTGTATAAATATGGCTGGTAAAAAATAAGAAAATAATTCGAGATTATTTAAAGATCATATCAAGTTGACAACTAACTTGACTGTTAATTTGAGGAAAACTAAAATTATGCAGTTTAGCCGTGGAGGTTTTCGTCACTTGAATTTGAAAGATATATAATTTTAAAATGTCACACGACACGACACAGAACCAATGGCCTTTGAAGACGGCGCTCTATATAATTGAAACGTGATAATATCAGATATTTTGATAAATTGAATGAACACGAATTTTTCGAAACCAAACTATGGAATTTGAAGCAGACGATAATATTAAATTGTTTCAAAAGATAATTCACATCACATATGTACATAATATGTTCTACAGAAAGGTATAAGAAATAGCGGAGGGAGTTTTTGCAGATGATGTAGTACCAAAGATTACAGAATAAAAATATCTGTAATATTTGGTCATACCTCCCAAGTAGCAATTTAAATTCTATAAGGTTTGTATAAACAGCTACAAGATATGTCTTATAGGATACTTAAATTCTTATATCGGTCTACAAAACAATTATATGATCCTTATACAACTGAAAAGGGCCCATTAACAACTGTTTGCTTGTATAGCAGTAAATGTTTATACAACACTTATATGACTGTTTTATTATTATTTATACAGCTACTATAAAATGATTTAATAGTGTGTCATGTATAGTCACATCTATAAAATGGGATTGAAGCGGCTTTATAAAGGCCTTACAAAATGGTTGTATGATGCAATATATTTTTTTATAATGCTGTTATTTCGAGCACAATGGAAACATTTTGTCATCTAGCAGTTTATAAGAGCATTTCATTTTTTAGTGATGAATATCAGAACCAAATGATATTTCTACTTGAACGTGATTCATACATTTCATTTCTAGAAATGGAGACTTATCAAAACGACTTGGGCCGCTTGGGCGGACATCGATAGTAAAAATTATCATTCCATTTAGATGGTTTGATAGTACAAATTTTGATGCGGCGCAAATTTTACTGATAGATTATAGGTATATATTTGGCAAGAAAATGAAGCGCTTCAATTCTGGTTAAGTTTCAAGTAGATACTTAAAAAAATAATAAAATAGAATATCCTAAAATACTTTTTCTTTTATGACTTTAATAGTTCATCACTTCATATGGATATTCTTTCACAATATAATTCACTAAATAATGATAATAGTATATTATTAAACGAGCAATTCATGATAGCCATAATTCACGATGGGTGACGTTTGCGTCACGAGCCGCAGGCGAGGGGCACAAGACACTCAAGTGAATTATGGTCATAAATTGCGAGTAGAATACTATACTTTGTCCACGACACTTAATTTAATAATAAATAAAAGTCAGTAGCGATTTGGCATATTACTAACCTCAAAATGTTGTGGCAGCTACTACAAATAATTTGACATATATAGAGATGGGCGATACTGTAGAAACTATCAATACAACGTACCGTTATAAATATATTGTTTTGAAATACTTAATATTAGAAAATATCGTTATAAAAAGTATCAATACTAAAAATTACAATATTTTATATATACGATATATGTCAGAAACAAATTTCCTGAACAAAATACACAGATTTAATAGTTTATTTCATATTGTACCCCCATCTCTAGTCGGGAATTATGAACCATAATACACTACAGTGTATTATGAACCATCATTCACGACAGTTGATATATGGGTACCATATACCTTCAGTTAGGAGGTAAAATATTGACTTATTATTAGGTGGTCGTGGACAAAGTTACATTTTTTAATATAGTTTCATGTTTCCAACTCAATTGCTCATAATGGCGGCGAAAGCGGTACAAGATTTATAAAGCAACAATTTTACCCAAAGAAATGCCTTTCTTTTTATTCTGTTATTTAACGTCGGTCTATTTCTGCGACTGTGGCTAATCACCGACGCCGGGAGCACTCTACCCCTAACCGGAAATTTTGGCGAACCCACTAGTGTTCCAACCAGTGGTAGCGTTCTTTAACGAGCCCAACATCCATGGACTCGGGACCTCGGTTTTACGTCTCCTCCGAAAGACGGCATATCTACATTATACCTCGTGCTCATTGGTATAATGCCTGCGAGCTGTGATATGCTAGTCCGCTGCAGGCTGTACGGGCCCCATACGATGGTTTTCCCTGGCATGGTCGTTACCCATCCAAGTACTAACCATGTCCGACCTTGCTTGACTGTAATTATCGCATCGAACGCGTTCCACTACAGTGCTGGGTCGTCGCCCAAGAAATGCCTTAAACAATATTTTATTGTCAAATGGAACGGTATACGATAACTGTTTTATAACGAAGAATATTTCGGCACTATAGAGCTAAACGCAAATGAATGCCATACAATATTTATTACACAACATTATATAGCTTCAATAAGACAAGCTTAAGTAACTATTCCATAATGTTTTAGCTGTTAGTTATATAGTATATTATAGAACTCTTATACAATAGGTATACAAGTCTTATAAAATGATATTCTTGATATTGTATAAACTGGCTTATAAGGTATTATATCATTTTAAAAGAAATGATCGTATAATGCGTTATGGCATATATTGTAAAAGTCACTATATAATCATTTAATACAACAATTTTCTTTAAACAACAAAATTATCGCAACAAAAGGCTTAATAGAAATAAAAAGTCCTTGAAACAACGCTATTCGACTATTATACAACAATTCAGTCCTCTTGGAATTTCATTTTGCTAGTTGGGCTACTAATAATAGAAAGGGGAAAATAAATACAAGAAAACATAAACATCTGGAAAGAGAATAAATACAAATAAAACAAAGCATAGCTGACCAGAATATTAATACATATATCAAAATAGATAGCATAAAAGTAGAACAAGTTAATTTTGTTTTATTCGGTTATTTAACTGAGGCTGAGACTGTGACTGAGGCTAATTACCGACGCCGGGAGCACTCTACCCCTAGTCGGAATTTTTTGCGAGCGAGTGTTCCAATCAATTGTAGCATTTTCTTTTTCAAGCCCAACATCCATAGACTAAGGATCTCGGTTTTACGTCACCTCCGAAAGACGGCATATCTACTATACCTCGTTCTCATTGGTATAATGCCTGCGAGCTGTGATATGCTACTCCGCAGCCGACTGTACGGACCCTATACGATGGTTTTCCCTGGCATGATCACCCATCCAAGTACTAGCCACGTTCGACAATGCTTGACTGTAATTATCACATCAAAGGCGTTCTATTACAGTGCTGGGTCGTCGCACAGAACAAGTTAATTGATTTTTTGTGCGATCGATCTTTTTCGTTTATTTACAGCATCGGTTGTCAGGACGGTAGGTTGTGTTCACTGGTTTCTAAGTCTAACACGTCGGTAATTAAATTACTTACCAACGTCTTAGCACTACATATACACTTAAGTGGTCTTAAATAATATATTACTTCATTTACACAAAAGGAATAAAGTTTATTTATATTTTTTTGATGAACAGAACCGAACAGAACAATATTAAAAGTGATAAATAATAATAAAAACAATTTCACCAAAATGAAAATCATATTTTAAACTGATCGAGAAATATTATTGTCATTTTTGACATTTGGTTCATTTCATTTCGAAATTTAATACAAACGTGCAAAAAATGGTATAAGCATCTCGAACGTTAAGGGTAATACCGGTCTCCATCCAAACATTGCTGTAGACCGGTAAACATCAACTCTTACCGTTCATACTATAAATACCTAGGAGTAATGTTTGACGGAACGGAAAACACGATGCAGAAATGAATGAAAGAATTGCAAAATCAATTGAACTGTACTATGCTATAAGCAAAGGGTTTATTAATAAAAAATAAATACCTATCCAAACAAACAAAAATAAAAGTATCTAATACAGGACTAATTTATAGATGTGAATCTTGGACCATCTCAAGTAAGCAGAAAAGTGAAATTTAAAGAACAGAAATGAAGTATCTCACAAGAGTGGCAGAAGTTAATAGAATGTACAAAATGAAGACAAAAAAAAAGATGAACTGGTGGTACTACCAGTATTCAAATTCATAAAATGGAAACTTAGTTGGTAGAGTCACACCCACAGAATGAATAACAGGGGACAGGTGAAGCGGTATATGAGACAAGACAACAAATAAAAAAAGGAAGAGGAAGGCCAAGATGGACATGGAGCAAAATGTGAGTAGAATATTACAAGAAAGAGACAAATCCTGGGGAGAAGCTAAAACATTATCAACAGATAGAAAAGAATTGGAGAATTTTATTATACAGAATAAAATGCAATCAATCTTTCGCAGAAATCCATTCTACGATCTGGATCGTCTTCTGTTAACTCCTGCACAAAAGTTAATTTATAGGGATGAAGTTTTTCTTCATGAAGACATCTTAGAACAGTTGTATGAATAACATTATTTTCACGGGCAATTTGACGTGTACCTACTTGATTTTGGATTCTCTTCGATACTTAACAGAATATCCACTTTCACATCATCTTAAACGAAGTGTGGTTTTCTTTTCAATGGTTTGACATGTCCAAGTTCTCTGAATTGTGCATGAATTTTAGACACAGTACTTTGTGAAATATTAGGCAATTCGGGATACCTGTGATTAAATAAGAATATTATTAAAATCCCAATTCGGTGAGTCTCAGTTAAATATTTCATTGTTATGTCGACAAGGAAAGAGTGTTTGACAAAGATTTTACTTTTTCAGTATAAACTGTCAACACATCAACAACTGACAGAATAGAAAACAATCCACAATATTTACCGATTTAAGACAATCCACATTATTTACCGATTTTGTCTAATTATTGGCGTTTTTAGACAATTTTTAGGTATTTATGATTCATAGGCGTCGCAGGTTTTGTTTAATATACAAATACGTCTAATAATTAGTTAGTTTAGATTTTTGATAAATCCATATTTAGCTAATTTAAAAAAGTACCAATATTTCAAGTGTAATAAATTATTAATTTTAAAATTTCACCCTTTATAATTCATAATTGACCATACATTATTTAGTTTGTTGGAATCGGTTCATTAAGAGGATTTCAAAAATATGCAATTATAACAGGGTGTTTCATTAAAAAAAACAACACCGACTATGGCATACTTGCGTGAATCACCCTGTACATTCAAATTTATGTTTACATAACGCACAACTCAATTCAAAAGTTGACGTGTCTCGGAATACATAATTGTATTTTATAATTTTTTCAAATAAATGTTACAGAGCCTAATGGGCCGTTTTTTTATTCATATCTGAGTGAAAATGCTTATTGCCGAAACTTTGCACAAAAAGATTGAAATAAAACTTCAGATCGTTTTTATTAATTTAACATTTTACAAAATTCAAAGAGAAATTTTGGATAACTTTAATTTGCAATGCATTAATCGAACTCCCACTATATAAGAGTACTTATATCATTCGTCAAGGTGATGAAGGCTATTATTATTGACCAAAATGAGTTGCGAGGCTTATAAATGTCTTCACCACCGTAATGTATATACATTTTTTCCCTCTACTAGCCAAATTTAAGACAAAAATTAAAAATAATTGAAATCATACACTATTTCAATGCTAAAATATTACAGCGGTATTGCGTTCACAACACAAAACACATCCAGCGTAAGAGCCATACTTATACACCACAGCTCTCACAAACGCAACACGAGAAGCCCTTACCTCGTCGTCTGACTGACAAGTACACTGTTTTCGCTCCGTAGATTATAAACGTACTTCTTATATCATCAATCATTTTTGGTTGAGCTTAAACTAATAGCAATAATTTTATCTTGATAGGTAGTTCCAAGCAGCAAATATGTTAAAGAAAATCTCCTGGGTATACAAAATTATGTTGCACAAGCTTTTGTTCAACTACTATCTCTGGATTCTCAAAATATTTGAATTTGTCCATTATTGACCTAGGTAAATAATAGAAAAAATTATCAACCACTAATAGAGAAATTCAACTTCTCCGTTGGCTGGAAGAAGCAATAATTGTCAACTTCACAGGTAGTAGTGGAAAAAATTGTTAAACCTCTTAATAACGGACAAATAAAAATCTGCTATCAATATAAAAAGATAGAAGGTTCTGTAAGAACCACAAAGCTGTAAATATTAAGTTGAAATTTCTGCAAAGCACAAAATTTGTAAAATACAAACACTATTCTTCTCTAAATGATGATCATGAAAAAACTGGAGCGTATTCTTTTAATAGAAATCCAACAAATAAAATTACAAAAATATTTTATCATCACCCGATAGACCTCGTTACATTAAAAATTACTTATATCCGGGATCTTTTCCAGGTAAACAACATCTCTAAATTAACACGAAACATTCAATTGGAACAGCCTATTAATTTTAAATCGGAATTTATATAAAAATAATAAACACATCAATTTATCATGTTTTAAAATTGTCTTTAACGTAATATTTCGTATATAAATTTCGTAACCGTAATATTTTAGGTGTCAGATTGTTTTTCATATTTACGATATTTCCCAGTAGGTAGTTTCATACACCTATTTATAATAATTTTAGTGGTTAATACATAAATTAGATTGAGTTCGAAATGGTTTTTATCGTGAATGTTCATTAGGTGATAAGTAGTTGCTCGCGTAATAGAGTTAAATAAGTAGTCGATTTCATAACGTGACAAAAGTCATTATTGTCAAAGATTTCAAACTTATAAAATTAGCACATTTCGCCAGATTTTCAACAAACAGTTTATGCAGAAAATTTTCATTAACATATCGCACTGCTATTACAACAGTGTATCAACTCAAAATTAGGCTATTTTCAGAAATCACAGAAAACTGATTACTCGCTTGTTGTTAAAGATAATAAAAAAGTGAACACTGTAATGAGATTATTGATAGAATGAAGGTATTTCTGTATTTATGGATTGTTTCAAATATTACAGGTTATCAAGAAATTCCCAATTTTTTAGTTAATACTGTATTGTCCGAGCAAATTTTAAAAAAATATGAATTATTTTTAGTTGTGTAGTTATAAGTCAAATATTTTGACTCACTACAATTTACTTGGATTTGTTTTTGTATGATTTGGTAAATTTTTTGAGCTGTTAAATAATTTTACATTATAGCACATTATTATTTTAGGCTTATGATGTAAATAAAGCCATATAATGAAGACAAATAATGTGTTTATCAAATAAAATTACTTAAAACTTAATTACTTATACAAACTTGTTTATATGAAGCATTAACAGCAACAAAGAAAATGAACATTATTTATATATATTTTTTAAAGCTTTCTACTATTTCTATAATCAGTCATTTCACAAATTGTAAATTCTTATGAAAGGAGATAAGTATTTAAAAACGTGACACTAACATGCTGGACTTATTTAAATGAAGGAATAACATAATATACCTTCTTAAACAACACCAAAACAAGAAAAAAGTACCTAAATCTTTTATATCTGTTTTTTTATTTTGAGTTAAAGGTATCTTGCTTGTGTATGCTGGTGTCGAACCAATAGAAAATGATATCGATTGGTTTCCAGACCGTCGCGAATTAAGCACAAAAACTTTGAGACAATTTTCATCTTCATACGAATTCTTATAGAAAAATGTGACGGGATGCTCTTTTTCAACACGAAGCACCTTATTATCATGGCATTTCACTTGGTTTATTTCCTCGTTCACATTAAAATTACTACCCCACTGTTCTTGAAGTAGTTTAAGTTCAACAAATTTATCGTGGGTCATGTTAATGACTTTTCAAGGTTGCCCGGTCTTTCAAGCTATCTAAATTTAAGGTGGCATATTGATGCGGGACATAGATAGGTCCAGCTGAACTGGAGCTGCTTGCAGAAAGACTACTTCGCTGTCTCGTGGCTGCACTCTGCAGTAAACTCCTGTTGACCCAAGAATGAAATAAGGGTCGCAGTCCGAATCGTCAAAATCACTCGGATCACTGTGCAGAGGTGAAATGTAATATTTTCTTTCGTTGGATTGAATATTTTTTTCGTTAATGTTGTTTTCCTTGTCCTTCTAATCGATGGACGTAGATTTGGTCGCCATATTATCTAATAGGAGCCGCCCACCGCTCATACTACAAATAAAATGTATTTATGAAGTGAACCAAAAATTTCTTGTCATCTTTAATGTAGTAACTCAAAATTATTTTTTAAATCATAGAGGAATATTTTTATTTTGACTTTAACCCAACAGTTTAAACGTGTGATTTTGAATACTATTAGTAAGAAAAATATATTTTTGAAATTTTAATAAATTACCACGAAAAACTAGTGAACAGAAATTCTTCAACAAAACTGTATTAACTCTAAAACTTTTTACGTTTCAGAAATGAGTCATCTCATATTTATCCAATTTTGGGTTGATACAGTCTTGTAACAGCAGTGCGATATAACATCAGCTCAAATTCTTCATTTGGAATCAATTTTTGACATAAATGACATTTATAACGTCAAATTTTTGTTGGAATAATACGGTTATGTTAATACTGTTGTTTTTGAATATAACGTATAGCCACGTCGGAGATTTTCATTAACGTATAAAATAATCTCAAATTTTTTATTTGGAATCAGTTTTTGAGATAAATGGCATTTATAACGTTGTTTTTTTGTTGAAATAATGAGTATGTTCCAGTTTAAATTCAAATATATCGGCTAGCTACATCGGAGCTAAGCTAGTACGTCCCTGATCCTAGTTAGGTGCCTATACTGGTCATATAACTAACAATACCTCAATCACTATACATTTCCATTCGATTTTGATAAATAATGAGTATGTTCCAGTTTAAATTCAAATATATCGGCTAGCTACGTCGGAGCTAAGCTAGTACGTCCCTGATCCTAGTTAGGTGCCTATACTGGTCATATAACTAACAATACCTCAATCACTATACATTTCCATTCGATTTTGATAGTATCATCAAAGTCCAATGTTCAATAACAATGAAATTAAAAGAGGACCACTATCGGAACTTGAAAAGAATGCCATTTAATGGTAGATATACGGCTCGAAACCAAGAGAAGGACTTGGGATAGAATTATTTGGGCCAGGAACCAAACACTCTGAAAGATTGGGAGAAATTTTTAATGCGTAAATTCTCGCCATGATATATGCGACCAGTTCAATATTGATAAAGGATACAGAAGATATAGGATTATCATAATGTCGGATAGTCAAGCAGCCATTAAAGCACTGAGCGCTTGTGTAATCAGCTCCAAAATGGCGTGGAAATGCCTAGGCAAACTCAATGAACTAGGCGAAAACAATATTTTTGGGAGCCTGAACCCTTTTGTGGAATTAAATCGTAAATCTCTTCTTCTGGTCGTCAATCCTTTTAACAAACGAATGTTTTTCACACAATTTTACGATATTGTCAAACTTCTTCAAGGCTCAACTAAACATTCCAGCTACCAAAGTTCAATAGCGTATTTCGTCTGGTGCGCACCCAGCTCCACTTTATAATATGCAGTGCAGCTTTCCATGTTCAGATCACTCTCCCGAATGTCATGCATAAAAACCCACGCTATGTGCATGGCGCGAGTACAGAACAATCATTTTTGTACGGCTGGATGTCAACGCTCATCTGTCACCGTTTGAACTTTTTGGAAAGGGAATTTTTAGCAGTGCACTCAAACATAACCTAATATTTTCAATGATTAATAACGTGCCCAGTCAAACGTGAAACGCCTAGCACATTGTAGAATCCGAACAAAAAGAGGAGAGCGGGGAATAAAAAAGAATTCCCGATATATTGTTTTCTGTCTGGTGTATAGAAAACAATTGCAGTTCCATCTGATCCTTCAAATCCTCCAATATGTGTCCCGGGTTTGATTGCCGTATATATTTTCGTATATTGAGTTTGAATCTGCAAGGATCGAAATAAATACCGAAAGAACTTGGAATTCAGGAAATAACAAAGGTATATAACTTTCACAGATATATAAGGAAAGTTGAAAATTTGGTAAACTATTTTGATTTCTACTTGGAAAAGTCGAAAAGTTTCGTTAGAATTGATTGAACAAAAGATTTTATCGAAATTTTTTAGAAATATTGTAGAGAAAATCGAAGTAAAATTAATCAGAATGAGGATTCAGGACGACAACGAAGATCCTGGTTGAAATGTTCGACAAAGGACGATAAGCCGGAATAATCCTTAGATTAGAGATGATTGATTAGAGAAAAAGTTTGCTTAAAGCTTTGTATATATTATAGTCCTGGAACCGAGAGGCTTTGAAGGCTGATAGACAGCGTTATCCTCCACTTTGAATTCCTGGTATGGCACCCCTAAAGTGTAGCTTTTAGAGGGGGGTGAATTTGAATTTTCAAGCATGTGATTAATATCCATGACCAAATGGATCATAGCCCCCACTTTAATTCTTGTTTTTTATCGTCAATGAGGTCGCAGAAGCACGCGAACTCAATATGTCTTACCATTATGGCGTCACTTCAGGTCCGCCATACTGGCCGAAGCGTGTAATTTTTCAACTAAGAACATGGACCATGGGCCCCACGATGATGTTCTGTGATCTTCGTTAACAATGAACTGTGGAACTAAGATTGCCATTTTTAGCAACAAACATGTATAATAGATATAGTGGACGTAATATTTTTAATGCAGCTATCTAATCGTATATCCCCTTTAAGTTATATTGCGGACTATGACGGTATCGTATCGAATTAGAGTAGAACAAAGATCCGACAACTTTAAGTTCGCATAATATCTATCACGGCAAGTATACCGGTATAAATAGCGCTCTGGTTTTAAGATATTCTACTGCATAACTTTAGCGGGGTGCAATAGCGGAAAAACTATTTTTAACTCTAAGAGCTCATCTATACCTATCTCAAATGTGGTTGTATGAAATCCAAACCAATGGTTCAATAAAACTCAAAGTCCAAACCACAAAATTTAATAAAAGTTCCTCGAAAAGACACTTATGATGCGCTACTAGTTTCGGTACAATATTACCATCATCAGGCTACAATATAAAGAAATGATATACTTAATAAATGAAGATCTTCCAAGATTCTGTTAAAATCACTTAAACAAAAGTAGTTAATGGTTTGTTTTGTTTTTAGCGACACTCTGGAATGGTCAAAATTGTAAAAATAAAAATAGCGGGTTCAATATGGCGGACAAAAAGTGTCCAAACTCTTATATTGTTCTTGAAATATGTATAGGTACAGGTTTTTAGGGCTCTTATTGATCAAACATTTATATACATATACAATGCGGTCCATATGTATGGAAAAAAATTCAATTTTAGCGTTATTATACAGTGCTATTCAAAAGTCTCCTTCCCCCCTCGTATATTTTGAACAGCCACACTTACATTAATAAAATTTGGAGGGTGAAAATAAAGTGTTGTAAACTTCTCTTAGAATAGTAACAGGTGACGTACCTAATAGTAATAGATAACGTCATAGTGCCACTCTTGCCAATAATTTTAAATAGGACCTTATGGCGCGTGATATCTCATTTGAAATGCATTGACATTGGCTACATAGCCATATTAATTTTGTTTGGGCTTAAAAATTAAATAAATACCAAAATTATTATTTCACATTTGAATATCGAAAATTTTTCAGTCCGCCTCTGGTTAGTTGTCAAAAAAATTAATGTTTTTAATTTCAATAGTATTTGTTGCTTTGCAAAGTTTTTCTAAATAGCTTAAATATTTAATTTTATTATTGTTTAACGAGACGTTCAAGAGTTTACATAGGCAAAATGGTTCGTACTCAAGCCGACAAAGTAGCTTCTATCTTGATAATTGGTGAATCGAGAAAGAATCTCCATGAAGCGGAACGTTTATTTCATGAGAGCTTATTTGAGGGAGCTTCTTCACAAGTTTGAAGCAACAGGTAGTGTTCAAAATGCCAAACGTTCTGGTCGACCAACATTTAGTGATGATAAAAAAATTGATATAGTTGCTGAAATGGTAGTAAACCCTACTTCCTCTTTAACTAAAGATGCGTCTATCTGTGAAGTAAGTAAAAGTACAGTACAAAGAGTGTTGGCTAAAAATAAATTTCATCCATACACTTTAAAAATGGTGCACCACCTTTTGGATGACGACCCCGACAGAAGACTCGAATTCTGTGAATGTATAACAAATAAAATTAGTCAAAACATCCTCACACCTTTCGTAAACAACATATCCAATTTCCAGAAAAAGGGCAGGTATTTTGGGAAACCACATAGTTGGTTCTGTTTTCCTAAATTCAAATTTAAGCGGTGAAGTGTATCTGGAGATGTTACATAATGCAATTGAGCCGTCAATTCTTAAAATTCTGGAATGAATGAAGAATATCGAGGTAGATTGATCGGCCGGCGAGTTCCCATAGAATGGCCAGTTTGGTCACCAGATCTGACACCATTAAATTTTTTCTATAGGGGTACTTGAAATCCAAGGTGTATACTACGGCATCAGATAGCATTGGCGTTTTGAAAAAAATAATTATAGAAGAATGCAATGCAATTTTAGCTGACACATTCGTAGAGAAGTTTACAACACTTTATTTTCACCCTCCAAATTTTATTAATGTAAGTGTAGCCGTTCAAAAGATACGAGGGGGGGAGGGGACTTTTGAATGACACTGTATACTACGGTTGGAAAGGGATTTTAGTCCTCTGTCCAGCAATATAAAGTTATTTTCAAATTCGGTGCAATCATGACTAAGAAAATTGATTTTTCAGATGTGAAATTTTGATAGTAACAAGATGCCACACGATCACCTTCTTCATTCAAAATTTTCGAGGGGGTGCTTATAATCCAGAGGGAGGCTGGTGGGGGATAATATTTTAATACTGTAGATTGATAATTTAAGAATAAAAATCGACCTAATTCAGGTTTTTTTTCACATAGGACATAATAGCGCTAAAATTGAGTTTATTCCATACATATGAACCGCATTGTATTAATGAAAAAAAAAATTTCTTCCCGGAACCACGCTTAAAAGTTTCGTTTTGATGAAAAAATGGGCCTCTGGAAATATGAGCCCCTAATATTAATATTAAGGTTATCTGCATCGCACTTTTCGATTTCCCATAAACATAACACAGAAAAAAAGGTTTTTTCCTTTTAATTTTCATAACTAATGAGTGATACAATGCCCTTAATAGATTTTGTAGAGAATTGAACGCTATGTATAGCAGTTCTCATGTCATTTTTCGATAAATCAACTCAAGGTCTAGGTGAAATTCATTTTCAATTTAGCAGTTTTCTTTTCCATACTTCTACTACTTATAAGCTTAAACGTTTTAAAAAGAACTGAAACTTTATTCCTAAGCTCTCAGAGTTCAAAAAATAGAACAATTATCCTTTGCGATCAAAAATAGATGGAATTTCTCACAAGGCTTGAAGAATTATATAACTTATATCAAATTAAAACCGTATTACTTTCAACAAATTCAATTTTCTTTCATCTGAATATAATTTCCACACATTTAAATGAAATTGTTCGTAGATTTACCGGATCATTGTTAGTGTTTGGCATCACAGTACGTTTTGCCAACACTAAATACCTGAACAGCAAGAAGAGCTTTAGACTTCTGGCATAATTTACCAGGATTGGTTCATTCAAAGGCTTTTATATATCCTTCGAAGAATGTCTTCGAACAAATGTTAGACTATCCCAGGCATGACCTACGTTGTCTAACATGCCTTTTAACAGGCCACTGTCATCTAAATCATCATATGCTAAAACTTGGACTGTTGGAAGATCCGACTTGCCGTCTTTGCCTTAAAGATGATGAAACAGCAGAGCATATAATTTGTGCCTGCCCCGCCACGGCTCGAATCAGGTATCTGATGTTTGGCAGGGTCTCTCACTCGCCCTCGGACCTGAGATATCATTCACCAAATAAACTAATCGGTTTTTTTAAGAAACTGAATTTGTTTGGTGACATCTGAATAGGTGTGAGCCACAATAGACTCTTGCAAGTCGCAGTGGAGGGCCTCATTGACCCACTCACCACAAACCTATCCTAACCCAACCTAGTGGTTAATAAATTGATAAGTTGTAGACAAAAAAGTCAAATTATTTATTTTGACTAGTGACACCGCGATAATTGATTGAAAAACGCTTCTCGTGGTGCGTTCGTAAAGGCTGTGGTGTAGAGTGTGAAGTTTATATCAAATGTTTTATGAACGCTCAGTTTGTACCCAAGTAAAGTTGTCCAAGTGAATACTCTCACTGTGATACACTGTTGAATTTGAAATAAAAAACTCTTTCATCTGAGTCAACTTTGATCCCTCCCTTTCATTGAATTTTTTTCATTGCGATGATGTCACTGCTGTTATAATGACGTTACAGATATCCCGTATAACTTGGATGAAATTACTGTGGGTCCCAAAAAGATTACCCAATTTTCAAATAAACCTATTCGTTAATTACAGTTACAGCCTGTAAAAAAATCTTGGGAGAAAATGTGTCTAATTTTTTATCGTCAGACTAAACAATCGACAGACCAAAAGAAAAGTTTGTTTTATAATACATGAGTCGATTTTCATCGATTTAAATTCTAATAACTAATTCAAAACGAAATAAATTATATAACAACTACGACTAATGGAGTTTATGTCAGTTATTTTGTTTGTAAAAAGCATTTGAATCCGATTGAACACCGTCCATTTCATCCTAATAAATTACTTCCTTTTTTATATGGCTTGAGTGAATCATTATCAAAAATATATGATGCTGCGTACATAATTTCCAGGATGCCAGCAAGCAGACTTCTTCTTTTTTCCCTTTTACGTTTCCGTTTCCATTAAAATGAAAATATGCCAAGGTTTGAAATTGAGTTATGGTTTCATATCGACTTTTATATTCGTTATTCCTTAAAACCGAATTTTAAATTCCATTTGGACGTTTGAGAATAGACCATACAAGCTTTTAGAAATCGATCTTCTCGACACCCGCATATCTACGTTCAATTGGCAAGGATCTTCTTGTAGAATGATTTATCGAATTTGCGATGATGATTCGATTACTACCAGAGATGGAAATATAAGGAAAATGTATAAAATAGGGAGAGTTATTCAAAGCTGAAAAAAAGTAAGGTTTAAAATTGAAACCAGAATACTGAAAAAAAGGATGAAGCAATAAAATATAAAGAAAAATACCTCATATTAAGTTAAAGTATCACAAAAATGCATTCAGGCGATTTTATTATCATTGTTCGAAAGGATAACACTGAAAACAACCGAAACATAAATCAAAACAAACCTGGGAATGACAGCTAAAACATTTTTGGTGCATGCGATTTCAATGTTTTCGTTGGATGCGTTTTACTTTGGAATAATAAGACATGGCAACATCTGTTGATGCCAACAGGATAAATAAACTAATTTTCTCCACGACTAAATAATAACACACAAATTATTTATACATATTTAGCTGCATAATGATATAAATTCTGCATACCAGTGAATAATAACAAGAATTCACTCCCGTTAGCCAATCACATTCAATTGTTATTAGAATTCACGCTAAAATAAATAAAAATGAATGAATCGAATTGTCTCTTTTAAAACGTCACATACTTAATAATGCAAATCGCTTCTGACAGCGCGTCGTTTGAAACGTCAAAATAATTATGTAATCATAATTTTACTTATTATAAAGTGAAAAAAATGGACAACAGTAGCAATAGTGAAGATTTAAAATATGTCCGCCTCCAGAAATTAATTTCATTTATAAATGTAAGGGTTTCTATCAAAAATATAAGTAACTTATATACATATTTGCTCTCAGCATTTTCATAAATATGCTCTATAGCCTAGTGGTGAAATTGGTGGTTGACTATGGCTTGGATGATCGTGGTTCGATCCTCTCTGGGAGTTTTTTTTAGTCGTGGAGAAACTATAATCTTTTACTTGTTTAGAATGACTATTATTCACTCACTCACTCACTCACTCACTCACTCACTCACTCACTCGCTCGTTTTGGAAACTTCATCCACGTGAATAAAAGCCATCTTTCTGCACTCGTTGAAGAATATTAACATTAGATACATATTTTGAAATCAAATAATAGGTCTGTTTATTATTCTACTGAATCCATTGTTCGGAGGCTGCTAATATATAGCAGAGAGGTCGGTTTAAAGGTCCACCCTGTACATAAAACAATTTAGAATCCACCAAGCTTTTAGTGAAATGTACGAGTAATTGAAACTTCATATTTTCGATTTTGGACTATATTATATGTCTAATGGTATAGTTTTTTTAACGATCTAAGAAACTGGATTGACAGGACTTAGGTTTGAGATGAAATGAAACGATAAGACTTTTGGGATTTACCATTCAGAGCCTTGATATACCTGATATAAAAGATGAAAAATGAAGTATTTATAATAAGAATGACCCAAAAGTGTGATAGATTAGATTAAATTAGAATTGGAGTGGCTCTTTGTCCTATCCCACTACGACCTTTGCAGATCTATTGTAGTATTGTGGTCTCCCCTATATTTAGAACTCAATATCTAGCTTTATCCTTTTTATTAGACTTATCAGCCTGGATTTCGCCTCTCTTCTTAGCTCTCTGTCTTCGGTTTCTCTTCTCCGAGAAAGTTAAACCGCACCCAGCTATGCCTTCGCACTCACATAGTATGTGCTCCTCGGCTTCGTCTTCTTCCTGGCAGAGCCTGCATAGGCTGTCATCTGCTAGGCCAATTGTGTGCATATGTTTCCTCAGCCTACAATGTCCGGTCAGCATTTCCACCATCATCCGCGTCGTTTCTCGACTTTAACATAGTAGGTCGTGTGACAGTTTGGCCGAAGGGCTTTCAAGAAATAATTTGGCATGCCTTTGTCCTGTGGCTTCATACCACCAGCGCAAAGCCAGGTTGTTTATCCATTTGTGGATGCTCTCTTTACTTAGGCATTCAGCAATTCCACAGGAAGGTTCTGGCCCTATCATGACCTCTGTTGCTTCCTGCTTGGCTAATTCATCGGCCTTTTCACTGCTTTTTATTCCTTGGGGACCTGGAACCCAGGCTAGGGTCACTCATTATGACTACCTAGTCTGTTGAGAGCCTTGCGACACTCCCACACCATATTTGATTTTATCCGATATGATCGTATCGCCTTTGGTGCTGCTTGGCTGTCTAAGTAGATGACGATTCATAGGCTATCCAACTCCCGTCTCATCAACACTTCTGCACAGCATTGCACCACCATCACCTCTGCCTGAAAGACAGTATCATGTTTCTCTAGGCTTATAGAGATCTTCTCTTGTACCCCATATATTCCGACTCCTGCTCGAGAGTCTATTTTAAAGCAATCAGTGTACCAGTTGAGATTTGTTGTTAGGAGGCCCTGCTTCCCAGTCCTTTCTCTCTGAAATGTGAACTGTATATTCGTTTTTAAAACTATTTAGTTGTGCAATCTGATCCATTGGCATTCCCAGTATTGTATCTACCTTTATTTCTTCATATTATTATAGCTTTTTGTAGGCATTACCATTTCCTCGACTTATCGGAGAAGGTCCCTGTAATAATCAGTGACTAACAGATCTTGAATTTCCTTGAATGAAGATATGCAGAGGTGGTAGGCTAAGTATAACCTCCAGGGCCGCAGTTGAAGTCGTTTTCATGGCCCCTGTGATACTTAAGCAGTCTTATAGAATTTTCAGGTAATAAATTATTATTCGCCAATGAAATAAATACGACCCTGTTACGACTAGATCGTGAAAAAAACAATACTTCAACATTATAAATATTTTTTAGATTCTAGCAGAGCTCGGACGGCAAAATGTCTCGCATTGCTAGCCAAGAGTAAATCTTCTAAATAGCTTAATGGCTTTTCCCATACAGGGATGACGGGCTGTAAGCCACACATTAAATCCCGTGGGCCGTATTAAAAAAAACTAATGGAAACGACAGAGGCTTTGTAATTGGTTCTGTCAGTGAGAAACCCCCATAGAATACGAGATTTGTTGTGTATTTGTTTTGTAGGAACGCATAAACAACAATATATGAAAGTGGAAATAATAATTAGCAGATTTCACAACAGAAAAATAAATTTGTATAAAAAGGCAAGTAACTAGGATATACACACAATCTCCCTGTCGCACAATAGTATATTATACACCGAGGTGGTGAAGACTATTATTATTGACCGAGTACCAAGATTATTTCTCTAGTGGCTTTGCCCCAAGCGGAATGAGGTGCGTGATTTATAAATGTCTTCACCACCATGTTGTATATACAATTTTTTCCACTACTAGCCAGCGTTTACTAAGTCGTCTGACTGACAAGTACACTGTCAGTTTTCGATATATTATGAACGTACTCGTCATTTTTGGCTGAGCGGGAATTTTGAGCTAATGTCATTTTCATCCAAATAATTCCATCTTGATACGTAATTTTAAGCAGCAAATATGTTGAAGACAATCTCCCACAAAATTATGTTGTACAAGTTTTTGTTGAACTACTATCCCTGAATTCTCAAAATATTACTAGGTTACCTGGGTTAATAATAGAAAGTTATTAACCACTAATAGAGAAATTCAACTCCCCATACAGCAACGATACGTACTACGTACGTACCAGGTACGTAACTCTTGGACGGACGTCGCGTCCCAGTTACGTACTTGTATGTAGGTACTATGTGCGTACCGGGGACGTACATTTTCCAACGCTTTGTACGTTCCAGGTACGACCCTCGGATTTGGTGATGTACGTACTATGTACGTCTTATGTACATTGCACTCCTGGTACGTACTATATGGAACCAATAATTGCTGTAAAATGGACGTACCATGGACATACTATGGATGTACCATGTACATACATTTTTTCCACTTGTATTTTGTATTTAAATACATTTTAGAAAAAAAAAACCAAATTGTGAATTTAAAAAAAATTTATTGAAAAATATAGATACTTATATTAGCAACATGGGTGGAGAGAAAAAGTGAAGACTAAAATAAAGATGGAAACTCTTAAAAAAATTAGAGGAATTCTTCAGCCACCTGACAAACATATCAGAAACTATTCATGTTATAACTTTAGGAGAAAAACTTCTCTGGGAAAAGTGGACAAGAGAAATTGCTGGAAATTACTTTCAAGTTTCTAGGTTAACCGCTAGGGGGCGTAACATGTAAAGAAACATTCAAAAACCAGTTTTTCGTGAAATATGCCTAATTATACCCAGTGTTAAATAAGTAAACTGAAAAATGACCTAAATTTCGCACAAATATGTTTAATTATTTTTTATTCTATTTTTCCAAATAAAGGGTGGGAGAAAGTGGGAAAGTGTTTGTGGATAAATACCTATAACTTTGGTTTGAATCAACCGATTTCAACGAAATTAGTGTCAATAGCAAGAGTGTAGATGAATTAATTACATCTACTATAAAACAATGGGATTTAGTTTTTATTGTCATAGGTAGAGGGTACTTTCGAATGAAAAAAATTAAAATTTGTTTTCCTCAAGAATGTTTAATGGAAACACCTAATTATTGTGAAGTATGATGGACTGGATTAAATTCTCAACAAAATGGCGCAAACCGCATGTTGATAGATAGCTATTGTCGAAGTCAGATATAAATAAAAACGCATAAACATAAGAAAGTATAGTATTGACTCACTCTGTATTATCTTCTGTATTATAACTTAAAATAAAATATGTAAAAGAAAGATCATACATAAATTTTGATCATTAAGACTTAATGTCCATTTAAATGCTGCTTCAATCTCAGGTTACTGCAATTGTTAAATCTGCTAGAAGAACAACCGCATATCATATCAAAAGTTTTGTGGGCAGACGAGGCTACGCTTAATAGTGCGGGTGGTGTTAATCTGCATTATAAGCATTATTGGTCTGAAGAAAATCCGCACTGGGTAGAGGAAGTGCAGCTTCAAGGTAGATGGAGTCCTAATGTTTGATGTAGATTTGGATTTTCTGGATAATTGGTTGTCTGTTTTATTGAAAGATATTTCCTTACATACATGAGGTATGATATTGCAGCATGACGGGTGTCCTGCGCACTTTTCCAGACGAGTTAGAGATTATTTGGCTGTAAGCTATGGATTGGAAGGGTAGGTATATTTTCAGGGCCAGCTAGATCTCCACACTTAACATGGACTTTTATCTGTGGGGAAGATTGAAGGATTCAGCGTACCAAACTCACCAACCACGCCAGACGACATGCAACAGCGCGTTAGAAACGCTATAAATAGTATATCAACAGCTGAAATTTAAGCAACAGATATGTCAAAGCGTGCTAGATTACATATTTATGTGGAAAACGATGAGAAAAATTTGAACATTTAATTGGACATTAAGTCTTAATGATCGAAATTTATGTATGATCTTTCTTTCCCATATTTAATTTCAAGTTATAATACAGGGTGTCAATACTATACTCACTTATGTTTATGCGTTTTTATTTATATCTTGAGTTCGACAAAAGCTATCAACATGCGGTTTGCGCCGTTTTGTTGAGAATTTAATCCAATTCCATTATAATTTAAAATAAACCATTAAACATTTTTTGAGAAAACAAATTTCAATTTTTTTCATTCGAAAGTACGCTCTACCTATGACAATTAAAACCGAGATTAAAACTAAATGCCATTGTTTCATAGTAGATGTAATTAATGCATCTACACTCTTTCTATTGACACTTATTTCGTTTAAATCGGTTGATTCAAACCAAAGTTATAGGTATTTATCCACAAACACTTTCCCACTTTCCCCTACCCACTATTTGGAGAAATAGAATAAAAAATAATCAAACATATTTGTGCGAAATTCAGGTCTTTTTTCAGTTTACTTATTCAACACTGGGTATAATTGGGCATATTCCACAAAAAACTGGTTTTCAAATTTTTCTTCATAGGTTACGCCCCCTAGCGGTTAACCAAGAAACTTTCAGCAATTTCTCTTGTCCACTTTTCCCAAAGAATTTTTTCTCCTAAAGTCATAACATGAATAGTTTCTAATATATAGCCGAGAGATTGGCTTATTGGACCACCCGGTACACACGGATTACTATGCGCAGATATGTGAATCGTAAATTAAACAAATACTTATGATATCACATCATATTCTGGACGTACTATGTACATATATTCATGTACGTCCAATGTACATCCGTTGTTGGTCCTAACAGGAACTGTACATAAAATGTACGTCCCTTGTTCGTACCGCTGTGTACGTACATGTACGTACAGTCCCATTTTGATCCCGGTACGTACCGACGTAAAATGGACATAAAATGTACGTCCCTGGTACGAAGAGTGCTGTATAGTACATTTAAAACAACGGTAAAAGGGGTCGGATCGCCGAACTCGATGAGACCACTTGTCCCCTACGTATTTTGGGCCGCTGATCACGAACATGAGGGTTAAAACTTCCGCCAGGAAAACCCTGAATACGGAAATGAAGGTCAAGACTTGCATTACAGGGTGGAAAAACCCCTAAAATTGGGGAAAAAACACCCCGAAATGGGGGTGTTTTTCGACTAAAAGTGTTTTTTTGCAAATTATCTTACATGTTTTACATTTTTAAGGGTATTCCAACCACTGGCGGAAGTTTTAACCCTCATTCTCGTGATCAGCGGCCCAAAATACGTAGGGGACAAGCGGTCTCATCGAGTTCGGTGATCCAACCCCTTTTACCGTTGTTTTAAATAATGTACTATGTATGGGTCCTCGGTTGGCTAGAAGTGGAAAAACTATAATAGCACCATATTACAATGAAGAACAATGAAGAGTAGGTCCACTCGTCGTTGGCACTTTTAGAGCGAGTACGGGGGCAGATAGAAACGTATGCTGTTAGAAAATTCCCTTTAAGAATTAGAAACTAGGATCTTGTGTGACATTCATTGACTAATAAACAATAGTCAATGATAACAACATCTAAGATGGTATCTTGTGCTAAAGGCAGGGTATTAGCTGCCAGGCCTGTTTTGCAAATCAATTAAAACTAGCGCTTCAGGTTTGAAACGACATTTTTTTTATTCAAGGTCATCCTATAAACTTTCACTTCTATGGGTTTGTCTGTTTTGTGATGTCAATATCAATAGTAGTTTACCTAACTAGTGCGGAAAGTAATACTTTTCCGCACGCTGTTACAGATGGCTGAACAACGTTTCAGCTGAGTTCGGCCAGCAATTGCGTGCGGAATAGTCACTTAACGCACGTGTTAGGTACACGATTTTTTCTACTAGCATGCGGAAAGAACCAAAAGTTAACAGAAGGAAACATTTATTGTTGAATACATGTCAACAAATTAATTATTATTATTTGACATTCATTAGATGAGGCTTATACTAGGGCCATTAAAAAATTATTTACACATACGTTCCTTTCTATTGATAATTATAGCAGAATTCTAAAATAAATTTCTCAATCAACTACAACTATAAAAATATATATTTTGAATATTCAAATGTCAGTATACTCCCCAAAATCTTGACAAATTTGCTTTGATTTAATGGTGGTGTTTGTCAATTAGGTCGCCAGCTAGCGTGGAAACGTAAAATTTATGTTCTCGGCTCCATAAAGCTGGTAAAATTCAACTTTTCCACAGTGTAGGATAAAAAAATCATTGTCAATGAGTTTTGGAGCAAAAAAGATATTCAGATGAGGTTTTTCTTCATTGTTTGAATCAAGTTTGGCATCCCCAAAAACCCCCCGAGTAACGAGTTTGGAGTAATTTTCATGCACGCTGCCATTCCTCCACCAATTCACCCCCC